>JAKUCM010001155.1:0-75134 GCA_023374145.1 Lepidium sativum | reverse complement strand
AGTTTATGCTTTACTTCATGAATTCTGAGTAAGTTAGTTTAGGGTTCTTGAGGAAAGGGTGAGATTAGGGGAGAACTTCAGGATTTTCAGATTTGTTTATGTTTGATTAAGGTCTTAGATCTCTTTAGTTTAAGTGTTCTTAATGCTTGTTTCTTTCTGATCAATTGTAATTCGATCTCTTGGTGATTCCCCCCCCCCCCTTCTATCTTTTAGGCATAATTTGCATATTTAGTGTTGGGCATTGCATATATTGCATAAAGGGTATTTTTAGGCACTTTTTGGAGCTTATCATGAAGTATTTCGGACTATAAGAAGACCTATGAAAAATCGGCTGGCCTAAAGTTGAAGTTCAGGATGTGATCTAGAAGATTTGGCATATCTCCATGACACTCGAGCATGACATTCGACCACACTTGGTCGAGTAGATTTTCGGACCAGAACGTTGACTTTTGACATAGTTGACTTTTCTTTTGGGCTTTTTGTAAAAAGGACCCAATGGTACCCCTTTATGTGAAAAGGCAAAAGCCCAACTATTTTAGGCCTTTTCCATTTTCTTTTCTTAAGAAATTTTCCTTTTCTCTTTTCAAGGAATTTTCCATTTCTCTTTCTAGGGAATTTTCCTTTTTTCTCTTTAAGTAATTTTCCTTTTTTTCTTTAAGACTTAAGAGCTTTGTTGATCTATAAATTGTACTAGAATTTCCAGTTTTAATATATCATCATTTCTAGCAAATTTCGACTTCTCTCTCTTAAAGCAATTTACGAATTTAATCTTTAAGTTTATGTAATTAAATTTTGATTCTAAGTCTATGCTTTACTTCATGAATTCTGAGTAAGTTAGTTTAGGGTTCTTGAGGAAAGGGGTGAGATTAGGGAGAACTTAGAGATTTTCAGATTTGTTTATGTTTGATTAAGGTCTTAGATCTCTTTAGTTTAAGTGTTCTTAATGCTTGTTTCTTTCTGATCAATTGTAATTCCGATCTCTTGGTGATTCCCCCCCCCCCCCCCCTTCTATCTTTTTAGGCATAATTTGCATATTTAGTGTTGGGCATTGCATATATTGCATAAAGGGTATTTTTTTAGGCACTTTTTGGAGCTTATCATGAAGTATTTCGGACTATAAGAAGACCTATGAAAAATCGGCTGGCCTAAAGTTGAAGTTCAGGATGTGATCTAGAAGATTTGGCATATCTCCATGACACTCGAGCATGACATTCGACCACACTTGGGTCGAGTAGATTTTCGGACCAGAACATTGACTTTTGACATAGTTGACTTTTCTTTTGGGGCTTTTGTAAAAAGGACCCAATGGTACCCCGTTTATGTGAAAAGGCAAAAGCCCAACTATTTTAGGCCTTTTCCATTTTCTTTTCTTAAGAAATTTTCCTTTTCTCTTTTCAAGGAATTTTCCATTTCTCTTTCTAGGGAATTTTCCTTTTTTCTCTTTAAGTAATTTTCCTTTTTTCTTTAAGACTTAAGAGCTTTGTTGATCTATAAATTGTACTAGAATTTCCAGTTTTAATATATCATCTTTTCTAGCAAATTTCGACTTCTCTCTCTTAAAGCAATTTAAGAATTTAATCTTTAAGTTTATGTAATTAAATTTTGATTCTAAGTCTCAACTTTACTTCATGAATTCTGAGTAAGTTAGTTTAGGGTTCTTGAGGAAAGGGTGAGATTAGGGGAGAACTTAGGGATTTTCAGATTTGTTTATGTTTGATTAAGGTCTTAGATCTCTTTAGTTTAAGTGTTCTTAATGCTTGTTTTCTTTCTGATCAATTGTAATTCGATCTCTTGGTGATTCCCCCCCCCCTTCTATCTTTTAGGCATAATTTGCATATTTAGTGTTGGGCATTGCATATATTGCATAAAGGGTATTTTTAGGCACTTTTTGGAGCTTATCATGAAGTATTTCGGACTATAAGAAGACCTATGAAAAATCGGCTGGCCTAAAGTTGAAGTTCAGGATGTGATCTAGAAGATTTGGCATATCTCCATGACACTCGAGCATGACATTCGACCACACTTGGTCGAGTAGATTTTCGGACCAGAACGTTGACTTTTGACATAGTTGACTTTTCTTTTGGGCTTTTTGTAAAAAGGACCCAATGGTACCCCTTTATGTGAAAAGGCAAAAGCCCAACTATTTTAGGCCTTTTCCATTTTCTTTTCTTAAGAAATTTTCCTTTTCTCTTTTCAAGGAATTTTCCATTTCTCTTTCTAGGGAATTTTCCTTTTTTCTCTTTAAGTAATTTTCCTTTTTTCTTTAAGACTTAAGAGCTTTGTTGATCTATAAATTGTACTAGAATTTCCAGTTTTAATATATCATCATTTCTAGCAAATTTTGACTTCTCTCTCTTAAAGCAATTTACGAATTTAATCTTTAAGTTTATGTAATTAAATTTTGATTCTAAGTTTATGCTTTACTTCATGAATTCTGAGTAAGTTAGTTTAGGGTTCTTGAGGAAAGGGTGAGATTAGGGGAGAACTTAGGGATTTTCAGATTTGTTTATGTTTGATTAAGGTCTTAGATCTCTTTAGTTTAAGTGTTCTTAATGCTTGTTTCTTTCTGATCAATTGTAATTCGATCTCTTGGTGATTCCCCCCCCCCCCCTTCTATCTTTTAGGCATAATTTGCATATTTAGTGTTGGGCATTGCATATATTGCATAAAGGGTATTTTTAGGCACTTTTTGGAGCTTATCATGAAGTATTTCGGACTATAAGAAGACCTATGAAAAATCGGCTGGCCTAAAGTTGAAGTTCAGGATGTGATCTAGAAGATTTGGCATATCTCCATGACACTCGAGCATGACATTCGACCACACTTGGTCGAGTAGATTTTCGGACCAGAACGTTGACTTTTGACATAGTTGACTTTTCTTTTGGGCTTTTTGTAAAAAGGACCCAATGGTACCCCTTTATGTGAAAAGGCAAAAGCCCAACTATTTTAGGCCTTTTCCATTTTCCATTTCTCTTTCTAGGGAATTTTCCATTTCTCTTTCTAGGGAATTTTCCTTTTTTCTCTTTAAGTAATTTTCCTTTTTTCTTTAAGACTTAAGAGCTTTGTTGATCTATAAATTGTACTAGAATTTCCAGTTTTAATATATCATCTTTTCTAGCAAATTTCGACTTCTCTCTCTTAAAGCAATTTACGAATTTAATCTTTAAGTTTATGTAATTAAATTTTGATTCTAAGTCTATGCTTTACTTCATGAATTCTGAGTAAGTTAGTTTAGGGTTCTTGAGGAAAGGGTGAGATTAGGGGAGAACTTAGGGATTTTCAGATTTGTTTATGTTTGATTAAGGTCTTAGATCTCTTTAGTTTAAGTGTTCTTAATGCTTGTTTCTTTCTGATCAATTGTAATTCGATCTCTTGGTGATTCCCCCCCCCCCCTTCTATCTTTTAGGCATAATTTGCATATTTAGTGTTGGGCATTGCATATATTGCATAAAGGGTATTTTTAGGCACTTTTTGGAGCTTATCATGAAGTATTTCGGACTATAAGAAGACCTATGAAAAATCGGCTGGCCTAAAGTTGAAGTTCAGGATGTGATCTAGAAGATTTGGCATATCTCCATGACACTCGAGCATGACATTCGACCACACTTGGTCGAGTAGATTTTCGGACCAGAACGTTGACTTTTGACATAGTTGACTTTTCTTTTGGGCTTTTTGTAAAAAGGACCCAATGGTACCCCTTTATGTGAAAAGGCAAAAGCCCAACTATTTTAGGCCTTTTCCATTTTCCATTTCTCTTTCTAGGGAATTTTCCTTTTTTCTCTTTAAGTAATTTTCCTTTTTTCTTTAAGACTTAAGAGCTTTGTTGATCTATAAATTGTACTAGAATTTCCAGTTTTAATATATCATCTTTTCTAGCAAATTTCGACTTCTCTCTCTTAAAGCAATTTACGAATTTAATCTTTAAGTTTATGTAATTAAATTTTGATTCTAAGTCTATGCTTTACTTCATGAATTCTGAGTAAGTTAGTTTAGGGTTCTTGAGGAAAGGGTGAGATTAGGGGAGAACTTAGGGATTTTCAGATTTGTTTATGTTTGATTAAGGTCTTAGATCTCTTTAGTTTAAGTGTTCTTAATGCTTGTTTCTTTCTGATCAATTGTAATTCGATCTCTTGGTGATTCCCCCCCCCCCCCCCCCCCCCCCCCCCCCCCCCCCCCCCCCGAGAGGCGTTTGGGGAATCACTTGAACATGCTTAGGTTGAGACAACATCTCCTAGCTCAAGAGATTGATTGTCTAGGGTGATATTAGGCTCTGTAAGGTCCATACTTAAAGCCTCTTGAACTTCCAATCGTTGGGCGAGAGTCAAGTCAGGTTGTCTTTCAAGAGAGGTCCCATTGCACGAGAGTGAATGTGATTACTTTGTGATTCTTTGCTTAGAGGTCATCTAAATAGGTTGATAAACAAGTCTGGAACCCCTAGGAATACCCTAATCATTGCATCTGGCTTAGATTAGGATAAGTAGATTGCATCTCGATTGCTAGTTACTCACTCAGTGGATTGACACCATACTGTCCTGCAATTGATTACATAATAGTAGGGTATTTGAGAAACACGCAAAAATCCTGTTATCAAATTGGCGCTGTTGCCAACTGGGGCATAGTTAGCTACAATTAGGATTTTTACTTTCCTAAGACTAAGTTTTACAACTACATTCTAAAGCTTGTTTTTGGTTTTTGTCTGTTTTCAGGGACACTCGATCAACTCACTCGACCATCTAAGCTCGAGTATCTTGATTTATCTATGTTCCCAGAAAACTCGATCACTACACTCGATCACCTTTGGTCGAGTGTCATTTTTCACTGACAGAAACACACCTGCATGAATACCAGATCCCGTGGTTGTGAAGATCTCATTTCCTACGCTGACAACATAGACCGTTTGACTCGTGAATACTTGCGGGAACATCGGAACAGATTTAACTAGGAGTTTCCGGATCAGGTAGACATGGAGGACCACGTACAAGCTACTGACCTAGGACTTCGTCCGAGGTGCATAAGAAACATTGGAGCTGGTGATGCTCCCATTATTCACACACAACGCCATGGAATTGTTCCACCACCTATTGCCGACAACAACTTCGAGATTAAAAGTGGTAAGATCTCCATGGTACAGAACAGCAAGTTTCATGGTTTGCCTTCCGAGGATCCTCTGGATCATCTAGACGAGTTCGAGAGACTAACCAGTTTGACAAAGATTAATGGGGTTAGTGAAGATGCTTTAAAGCTGAGGTTGTTTCCTTTCTCTCTCGGAGACAAAGCACACTTATGGGAAAAACACTTGCCCCAGGGGTCTATTACATCCTGGGACGCCTGCAAAAAAGCATTTCTAGGTAAATTCTTCTCCAACTCCAGAACTGCGAAACTTCGCAATTCTATCTTCGGTTTCAAGCAAAACCACTCTGAGACATTCTCTGAGGTATGGGAACGATTCAAGATGTACCAATCCCAATGTCCTCATCATGGGTTTACCACTGAGTCACTTCTTAGCACTCTCTATAGAGGCGTTATTCCCAAGATCCGAATGTTGCTAGACACAGCAAGCAATGGGAACTTTCTGAACAAGGATGTAGATGATAGATGTGAATTGGTGAAGAATTTAGCACAAGCAGACGACCAATACAGTGAAGACTATGATCGAACTCCTAGAGGTACAGCCGATCCTGACATGGTTAGTAGAAAGGAGCTCAAAGCCATACAAGACAAGCTCGATTGGTTGCTCTCAGTTCACCAAAAGCAGGTGCATCATGTGAGTGAGTCAGACGAGGTTGGAGAGGACGAAGATCAGGTAGAGGAGATCAGTTTTGTGCAGAATCAAGGAAACAGCTACAGGCCTTACAACAGCTACAAACCTAACCCAAACCTTTCCTACAGAAACACCAACGTGGCGAACCCTCAAGATCAAGTATACCCACCCAAACCACACAACCAACCACAACCCAAAACCTTTATCCCAAAACAACAATACCAGCAAACTCATCACCACCAAATTGTACCACCTGGTTACGAATCAACCAACACAACTCAACCCCAATAAACACATGAGGTCATGGACATATTACAGCAAATACTGAAAGGACAGACAGCCACAACTTCTGAAATAACAAGAAAATTTGATGAGGTACATACTAAGATAGATGCTTCCCATAATGACCTCAACTGCAAGTTTGAAACTCTTAATGCCCGCCTCAAGTATGTCGAGAATCAGCAAGGATCCGCATCAACCGTGAAACCAACTGGACAACTACCATGAAAAGTTGTTCAAAACCCTAAAGAGTATCACGCCAACACCATTACACTCCGTAGTGGCCGTGAAATCCTAATTTGTGCTGAGGACACAGACGCCACTGAGGACAGTGCCATTCAAGAAGGGGAGGATGATTTGGTCGAAGAACAGACAGAAATCAGCACGAAACCACCAAAACCTCTGACACTCGACCATGACACTCGACCAACCTCTGGTCGAGTGTCGCCTCCTGAGCCCAGAAAACCGACTAACTTGCAGAAAGACCCAAAACCGTTCGCTCCACCGCCCTTCAAACCCCAGCTTCCTTTCCCACAGAGATTCAAGAAGGATGTTGCAGACAAATACAAGGTCTCTCTTGAAAAACAGATGAGGGACGTTGAGGTAAAGATACCGATTCTGGATGCTTTCATGCTGATGCCTCCTTACCAGAAGTTTTTGAAGGATGCAGTCAAAGACAGAACACAAGAAGTTTGAAGGGATGGTTGTGCTAACACATGAGGGTCAGTGTCGTCATACAAAGGAAATTTGTTCCCAAGAAGCTCAATAATCCAGGAACATTCACTATTCCATGCTCTTTAGGACCTCTCACATTCAGAAGTTGCTTATATGATTTAGGAGCATCAATCAGCTTGATGCCATTAACAGTTGCCAAACGTTTAGGATTTAACAAGTACAAAACCTGCAAGATATCCTTGGTATTAGCTGATCGATCAGTTAGAATTCCACGTGGTATTCTAGAAGATCTACCGATTCAGGTTGGAGGAGTAGAAATCCCAACAGATTTCGTTGTTCTTGACATGAGAGACGAACCTAAAGACCCCTTGTTGTTTGGAAGGCCTTTCTTGGCCACTGCAGGAGCTGTTATTAATGTACCAAAAGGAGAAATTGAACTCAATTTGGGGAAGGATTTCAAAATGACCTTCAATATCAGCGATATGATGAGGAAACTAACTATTGAAGGACAGCTGTTTGTAGTTCAAGAGATAGACGATCTTTCAGAGGATCTGTACGAGGAGTTAATGGAAGAAGATCACCTTGGTACTGCTTTAACAAAAGATGGTTGTGATGGATACGTGCACAAGGAGACATAGGTTTACAAGAGAATGATGGATTTTTGCAAGCCTTTAAAGGAAGAAACTCCTGAAGCCACACACTCGACCATGACACTGACAGAGATGAGCTCGAGTATCCTGATCCAGCCTCGTACAGCCTACACTGGAGCACTACACTCGACCACACCAAGGTCGAGTGTCAACCCTCAGTCGAACCAGACGATTGGTCGAAGCTTAATTCGCCAAAAGTGGACCTTAAACCACTCCCCTCCGGGCTCACGTACGCGTTTCTTAGAACTAACTTGACATATCATGTGATAGTGAATGATGCATTAACTGATGATGAGTTAGCTATGTTGCTTGCTGAGTTGAAACAGTTTAGGAAAGCTTTAGGATATTCATTGTCTGATATTAAAGGAATTTCTCCTGACTTGTGCACCTCGAAAATGAATCATACTCTAGCAGGGAACCTCAGAGGAGATTAAATCCGAATTTAAAAGAGGTTGTTAGAAAGGACATTTTAAAATTACTAGATGTTGATATCATTTATCCCATTTCGGATAGCAGATGGATTTCTCCTGTGCATTGTGTGCCCAAAAAGGGAGGAGTCAATGTTGTTAGGAATGAGAATGATGATTTGATCCCAACTAGAACTGTTACAGGAGATAGAATGTGCATTGATTTTAGAAAATTGAATTTTGTATCTAGAAAATATCATTACCCCTTACCCTTCATTGATCAAATGTTAGAAAGGTTAGCTAATCACTCATACTACTGTTTCCTTGATGGATATAGTGGATTCTTCCAGATCCCTATACATCCAAATGATCAGGAAAAGACAACCTTTACTTGCCCTTATGGCACATTTGCATATAGGAGAATGCCATTTGGTCTTTGTAATGCACCTGCTACTTTTCAACGTTGCATGACTTTGATATTTTCAAATCTGACTGAGGAGATGGTTGAGGTATTTATAGACAATTTCTCTGTCTATGGCTCCTCCTTCTCCTCCTGCTTGTCGAATTTGTGCAGGGTTCTATCTAGGTGCGTCAAGACAAACCTTGTGCTTAATTGGGAAAAGTGCCACTTCATGATGAAAGAAGGCATTGTTCTGGGTCATAAGATATCTGTAAAAGGTATTGAGGTTGATAAAGCTAAAATAGAAGTCCTGGTGCAACTACAACCTCCCAAAACAGTGAAAGACATTAGGAGTTTCTTGGGCCATGCAGGGTTTTATAGGTGTTTCATTAAGGATTTTTCTAAGACTGCTAGGCCTCTAACTCGTCTCCTCTACAAGGAGACGGACTTCGTTTTTGATGAAGACTGTCTCAAGGCCTTTCTGGAACTTAAGGAAGCATTAGTCACAACTCCTATTGTCCAAGCTCCTGATTGGACTCTCCCTTTCGAGATAATGTGTGATGCTAGTGATTACGCTGTTGGAGCGGTTCTAGGACAAAAGAAGGATAAGAAGCTCAATGTGATTTACTATGCTAGCAGAACACTAGATGAGGCCCAGGTGAAGTATGCCACGACAAAAAAGGAGTTACTTACAGTAGTGTTCGCCTTTGAGAAGTTTAGATCTTACTTGGTTAGATCGAAATTTATTGTGCAAACAGATCATGCAGCTCTAAGGTACTTAATGAAAAAGAAGGATGTCAAACCTAGACTACTTAGGTGGATTTTGCTGCTGCAGGAATTTGACATGGAGATAGTTGACAAGCCCGGGATAGAAAACGGTGTCGCAGACCTTCTCTCCCGAATGCAGGTGAAAGGACCCCTTCCTATAGACGATGACATGCCGGAAGAACATTTGTTGAGTTTCATTATCAAACACTCGACCTACCTTTGGTCAAGTGTCAGACACACAGTCAGAGAAGATGTTCCTCGATTGGTTTGAAACTTGTAGGGACTTGTTTACCGTGGTATGCCGATCTGGTTAACTTTTTGGTAGCAGGAGAACTGCCTAAGACTCTGAACTATCATCAGAAGAAGAAATTCTTTCGGGATGTGAAACAATATTTCTGGGATGAACCCTTTCTCTACAAGCAAGAGTCTGATGGACTATTCAGAAGGTGTGTTTCGGAAGAAGAAGTTAAAGGAATATTAGAACACTGCCATGGATCCACATATGGAGGATACTTTGCTGCATTCAAAACAACATAAAAGATTCTTCAGTCTGGATTGTGGTGGCCATCTATCTTCAGGGACTGCCAAGAGTTTATATCCAGGTGCGATTATTTTCAAAGAACGGGCGGTATAAGTAGAAGGAATGAAATGCCTCAGAATCATATCTTGGAAATAGAAGTGTTTGACTGTTGGGGAATCGATTTCATGGGACCTTTTAAACCACCATCTTTAGGGAACAGTTACATTCTGGTTGTTGTGGATTATGTTTCCAAATTGGTGGAAGTCATTGCATCTCCCACAAACGATGCAAAGGTAGTACTGAAACTGTTTAAACACATCATCTTTCCCAGGTTTGGAGTACCAAGGGTCGTGATCAGCGATGGAGGATCTCACTTCGTCAACAAAGTCTTTGAAAACCTACTTAGAAAACATGGGGTTAAACACAAGGTTGCGACTCCTTATCATCCCCAAACCAGTGGGCAGGTTAAGGTATCTAATAGACAGATCAAGTCTATTCTGATGAAAATAGTTGGGCTATCAAGGCGAGATTGGGCCGCCAAATTGGATGATACTCTTTGTGCTTATCGGACTGCCTTGGGAGAACACCTTTTCAGCTGCTGTATGGAAAATCTTGCCATTTGCCGATAGAACTAGAGTACAAATCGATTTGGGCAACCAAACTTCTGAATTTTGATTTCAAGACAGCCCAAGAAAATAGACAGATGGATCTGCATGAACTAGAAGATATCAGACTTGAGGCGTATGATAGCTCTAAAGCATATAAGGATCGCACCAAGGCAGCTCACGATAGGAAGATTTAGCCAAAAACAATCACAGCTGGTGATCAAGTGCTCCTCTTTAACTCTAGACTCAAGCTCTTTCCCGGAAAACTCCGATCCAAGTGGTCTGGTCCGTTTACAGTACTAAGAGTTCTGCCATATGGAGCAGTCACTTTGACCAACAACAAAGGAGAAGGATTTACAGTGAATGGTCATAGAGTTAAACCATACTTGGCTGACTGCACGATTCCCGAGGGACCTTTGGTTCTTCTCGATGAGCCTTCTCATCTCCAATGAATATTAGGAAGTCAAGCTCAAGACTATAAACGAGCGTAGTTGGGAGGCAATCCCAAAGGTATCCTCTGTAAATACATTCAATTTTCGCATTCACATTCATTAGGTTTAATTTCTTTTATAGTTTTCATCTTTAAAATTGCATCTATTTCATCTTACATGCACTTGGAAGGAATTTTGAGCGTTTTGCAGGATGTAGGGCCCAAGATAGGACAGGTGGGACCGGAACCGACATGATGGGACAACACTCGACCACGCCTGGTCGAGTGTCCCACTCGAGTGTCATGCTGTCGTTTGGCAGACTGACACTCGACCAAACCTGCTCGAGTGTTATACTCGAGTGTCCCACGTTCACGCCTATTCTGATGCCTACACACCTATAACTGCCAAAAGCTGAAAAGGGGGAGACAATTACTGTGAAAAACGGGTCAAATATATCTTTAAAACATTATCTTTCACATTTAATTTAAAAGATTTGATTTAACCCACTTTCAAATTTGAAATTTGAATAAGATTCCCTTTTATCTCTCATCCTCTATATAAAGAGGAGGACCCTCTCCTTCTCATTCACACTTAAGCAAATTCTCTCACTAAAAGCTCTCTCTAGTTTTCTCTCTTTGTAGAAACTTCTTTAAAGGAAATCGGCACTCTTGTCTCAACATCTCCACGACACTCGACCAGCAGCTACTCGAGTGTCAAGGTCGAGTGTCTCAATTCCTTCTTCCTTTCCGACAAACGAACTCCATGTCTGGCAAAAAAGCCAACCATGCTAGTCTCCTCCGACGTAAGGCCAAGAACGACGCTCGGAACAGAAGCAATCCTCATCAAGGAGAATCTTCTATGGGCGGGTTAAAACCAGACAAAAGGGAGAAAAGGAGGTTAGTAACACAATCCGAGAATGAGTCGGAGGAGGAAAGAGAATACATGGACGAAGATGATCCAGAGATAGGAAGCGAAGAAGGCGCAGAGGAGGATCTAGAAGTTGATCTCGAAATACTCCGGAAATCAGTATATGGCGAGAAAGAAGCTGAGGAAGCAAGGGAGATCATTCAGGTAGGAATGAAGGAGAAGGAGATGAAGAAACAGCACAATACAGCAAGAGCACTCAATGATCTGCGAAGAATGGACTTCATAGGAACCCGCTACCTATACAAAGAGGCGTTAACCGCAATGGGCATAACTAGGGACGTGGATCTAATGTTACAAAACTGTAGGCTGTCCACATTCGCATCTCATCCAAAACGTGCGTACAAGGAAGAGACCATCCAGTTTCTCGCCATAGTCCAGCTTGTTCTCTATGATGCAGAGAATATGGGTCTTCAAGAAACACAAGGTGGCGGGTACATCTTCTTTGAGATAAGAGGGCGAGACTATCGCATGACTTTCAGAGCACTCCGGGACCTGTTCCAGTTTCCTAGAGAAATAGACGGTCTATGGACCCGACTTCGACATAGCCGAAATAGACGATCTATGGCGCTCCATAGCCTCAACGAGGAGTAGATTCTCGTTAGCTCGATCGAAGGGGTCTCTGATCCGAAACCCAGCCTTGAGGTATTTTCGCATGATCCTTGCAAATACTTTCTTATCACGTTTTACTACAGGCACTATCAATCTTGGGGAGATGGAAATGTTGGTGACTGCGCTAAAAGACATAGTCAGAACAAAAAGTGACGGATCCCCGATCATTGGTGATGGAAATGAAGCAGGCCTTACCATCCAATTCGCAAATCAGCTCGTCACTTACCGCGATTGGGCAAGAGACAACAGGACTGGCGGATGTGACAGCAAGATAACCATTGGAGGACTCGTCACTTGCATTTTGGAAAGATGTGGAGTGCCAATCGATGATAGAGAGTGGCAGATCCTCGGTTCATGAACTTGGATCATATAAGGAGGAGTCAATTCCTATCCGCTGCAGAAGTGCAAGGGAATATACGTCGATACAGATGGGGCAGAACACGGATTTTAACCCACCTCAGGAGGCTCTATATGATCCAAACGGTCCACCACCCTACTCATCTCCAACAGACAGTGGCGAGGTAGATCCCGAGACATACTGTTTCAAATAATACGCTATGCCACCACGTCAAGGAGCCCCGATTAAAGAAGTACACAAGCACATAGGCTAATTGCAAAAGATGAACAAATGGCTCATGAAGAAAGTCAAAAAGTTGACTGCTAATGACGAGGCTAGAAGGCGAGAGAATGAGGAGCTGAGAAGAAGAGTAGTTGTTTTGGAAAGGAACAGCGGTTCGCCATCACAGCCAATTCGCCCAAGGTGCGCTTCTGTATCCACGGACCATGAAAGGCACCAGCAACCAACACCAGCTAGGCACTCCTTAGTAAACATCGCGCCGTTCCTATACAGAAGACCATCCGACACAGCAGGTGCAAGCTCGAGCTAGACACTCGAGCAAGCTGAGGTCGAGCATCAATCACGACACTCGACCGAGACACTCGAGCAAGCTGAGCTCGAGCGTCAGATGGAGAATGCTCGTTACGTGGAATTCATGCGTAACCAAGTCACCGGCTACTGGAACAACTGAAAGGTATCAAATTTCTTCCCTTCATTGTATATACCATTGCATATTTTCTCTTGACTTGCTGGTCTAGGATCCTCTTTTGGACTTTTATACACACAAGGGACTGTGTGATTTAAGTTTGGGGGAGGGTTCTAGAGGACATTTGACTTTGTTTTCTGTGCTTAGTTTTTATTCTTTGCATTTCATCACTCGCATTACATCTAAGGCATCGAAAAACCAAAAATATTCTCAGTTAGCATATTCTTTCGATTGCATATCATCTAAGGCATAGAAAACCTATAAAAATTTGAAAAAAAATCGAAAAAAAAAGCATCAATCAAAAACAGAGTGTTCATATAGCTGCATTGCATTCATATAGGATCGAGTCTAGAGTTTTGGGAATCATCTTGCTAATGATAGACAGACTTGCTAGGTTGATTGGCTAGTAACCATAGTGAACTTTTAGACTTGCGTTTTTCCCTCTTGAACACTGATTGGTAGATCATTGACCTTTGAAACCGATACTTATGTTGTGTCTCAAAAAGAACCAGATTTGTTGCCTCATAATCGAATTCCATTTTTACCAAATTAGGGGCTTGAGATACATTGCATAAGATCCTTCCTTAGGTTCAGCTAGCTAAGCAAAAATAAATGCATAAGATGAATACAGAATCATCCTTCTTACAACTCAGCTCAAATAATATGGTCTAAGATGAACGGGGGCCGTGCGTAAACCCATACCTTCTTGTGTTCATCGATAAAACCATTCCGATGTTGCCTAAGATGGACAGGAACTGTGCGTAAACCCGTACTTTTTCGCTTCTCATTGATAAAGCTAATACATTGATGCCTAAGGTGAACCGGGACTGTGCGTAAACCCATACTTTTTCGTGTCTCATTGATAAAGCTGAAGCAAATAAGTACGAATTTGAGCAAAGGTAGGAGTTGGAAATAAGAAGTGATCGAAAATGCTTAATTCATAGTGTCTAGCTGAATTTGAGGAAGTTGAATCCCAAGGTTTTTGATCGATAGCCCCTCTTGCGGTCTGCGCTTAAAGAAATAGATTTCAAATCTGAGTTTCTTAGAGTTCAACTAAGTATTAGGGAGTACTCGGTTTTTATGCTAAGCCTTGATGAAAGTAGATTGTGGTTCTTACAAAGGAATGAGGGTTCACTTGTGGATTACGGTTTTCAGCTTGATAAGTTGTTTGTTTGAAGTAAGATGTTCCCGTTGTGAGCAACCTCTCTTCCTTCTTAGCTCTATGCACATTTGCTTGAGGGCAAGCAAAGACTAAGTTTGGGGGAGTTGATGTGTTTGCATTTTACCACATTTTAGGGGCATTATTTAGCATGTTTTGCATTCATACTTGCATTATTATCATTGTTTTAGGTTCTTTTAGGCATAATTTGCATACTTAGTGTCGGACATTGCATACATTGCATAAAAGGTATTTTTAGACACTTTTTGGAGCTTATCATGAAGTATTTTGGACTACAAGAAGACCTATGAATAATCGGTTGGCCTAAAGTTGAAGTTCAGGATGTGATCTAGAAGATTTGGCATATGTCCATGACACTCGAACATTACACTCGACCATCACTTGGTCGAGTGGTTCTTCACACCAGAATGTCTACTTTTTCGCCAGAGTTGACTTTTTGGGCTTCTTTGTGAAAAGAGTCCATTGATACCCCTTTAAGCCCAATAATGTTCTACCCTTCTTTCTAGTTGGGCTTCTCTTTTTGGACTTTTTAAGTTATTTTCCTTTTTTCTTTAAGACTTAAGATCTTTGTTTATCTATAAATTGTACTAGAATTTCCACTTTTAATATATTATATTTTCCAGCAATTTTTGATTCTCTTAAACAATATCAAATTCTCTTTTACTCTAATCTTTATGTTTATGCAATTGATTTTCGATTCTAGGTTTAAGTTTTTCTTCATGAATTCTGAGTAAATTAGGGTTCTTGAGGAGAGGGTGAGATTAGGGGAAAACTTAGGGATTTCCAGATTTGTTTATGTTTGATTAAGGTTTTAGATCTCCTTAATGCTTATTTCTTTCTGATCAATTGAAATCTAATTACTTGGGGAATCGCTTGAACATGCTTAGGTTGAGATAACTTCTCCTAGCTCAAGAGATTGATTGTCTAGGGTGTTATTAGGCTTTCTAAGGTCCATACTTAACGCCTCTTGAACTTCTAATCGTTGGCGAGAGTCAAGTCGGGTTGTTGTTTAAGAGATGTCCCATTGCATGAGAATGAATGTGATTACTTTGTGATTCTTTGCTTAGAGGTCATCTAAATAGGTTGATAAACAAGTCTGGAACCCCTAGGAATACCCTAATCATTGATCCTTAACCTCAAGAACCCCATTTTCTCCGTTGAATTTTCGTGAACTTTTATATTCTGTTTTTAGGTTAAAACTGTGTTTTACAATTACTCTGTTTTACAATTACTTTGTTTTGCACTTTACTCTGTTTTGCTATTGCTCTGTTTTTACGTTCTGTTTTTGCACTTTGTTTTAAGCATTTCATTCACACTTAAATTAGATTGCTACTCACTAAAATCGAATCTGGCTTAGATTAGGATAAGTAGATTGCATCCCGATTGCTAGTTACTTACCCAGTGGATTGACACCATATTGTCTTGCAATTGATTACATAACAGTAGGGTATTTGAGAAACACGCAAAAATCATGTTAGCATACGTATATATTATTTTGGTTTTCAACATATACTAGAATTATACATGTGTTGTAACGCATGAACTGACTGTTTTAATTTTGAATATTGTTTTCGAGATGTTATTTCAGAAATCCAAATTCTAGTTGAAATTAACTCGAATTAGAAGAACAAAACCAAGCCCAACAAGATACTTCAATGAATCCCAATTCTATGTACTTGAAAAATGGAACCAAACCCGAACTTGTGACAAAATACGAGAATGAGTTCTAAATGTATACCCAAAAAAATGAATTTAAAACCAAAGTAGAACCAAATTAAGAATTAAATTTGCGCCCAATACGTATTAATTAATTTTAGTCTTCTTATTTGAATATTTTCTTTTAAATTTTTTGTTAGTTTTGAATTTTTATGTAAAATTTTATAATAAACTTCACTTTAATCTATTTTTAAAGGTTATTATAAACCATAGATTAATTATATTTTATAATATATAATACAAATAAAATAAAACTGTCTCATATTTTAATATATATTTTCTCTATTTCAAATATAAGATGTTTTGATGAAAAATACGCATAATAAAAAGCTTATATATTGTTTAGTAATTATTATTTACTAATTTAGTTAATATAATTCGATCATAAATTTAAAACTGAAAAATATTAGTAATCACAAATTATAAAATTTAATTAATATTATCTAAATTTGAAAGATATTTTATAATTAAAAAAATCAAAATTCCTAAAACATCTTCCATTCTAAAATTAATAAAATTTATATTCTAAAATCGAAAGAGTAAGATACTAGGATAATGAAAGCATTATTAACGACATATTGACACAATATAATATGAACGTCATTATGTATTTTCTTTGTTTACTAATAATTCGTGTCATAATATATTTCACATAACCATAAAAGATAACATATATACAATATAATAAGATCGCACCTTCATAGATCTAATCAATATGTTTCTTATAACTTTTTTCTTTTTAGTTTTTTAAATATAAAAATTTGTAACTAAATCTATTTTAAGTTTATTTGTAAAAGTTGTTATTAACTTTAGATTAAATTTTATTATAAAATTTATAAGATAGTTAAAATGATAACATGACGCACGGTCAATATAAAGTGAGCTCAGACAAGGGTGATTCTGTAACTTCGCTCTGAACCGCCGCCGGCTTCTTGACCGATCCAGAATATATAGAATTATAAATCTGAGTGACTTAACTTAAAATTCTCTGAAATTCATTTCGAAGAAAAAAGAAAAAGCAGAAAGATGAGGAGCAAGATTCTGGTGATCGGAGCAACAGGTTTCATCGGAAAAATGATCGTGGAAGGGAGTGTGAAGTCTGGTCACGCCACTTTCGCTCTGGTTAGAGAAGTCTCTCTCTCCGATCCGGTTAAGGCCGAACTCGTCAAGAGTTTCAGTGATCTAGGCGTCACCATACTCTATGTACGTTTACTTTTCCCTTTGATTCCAACCTGGAAGGTTTAAGATCATGATTGGCCTTCTAAGCATTTTACTATAGCTAGTTCAATCGTTGACTTGACTTTTAATTAGATGAATTTTTATGAATTTGAATTTTTTTATTTTGAATGTAAAAAAGTTATAATGTAAATAAAATTCAACCAGTATAATAATCTGGTTGTTTAAAATTCTAACTACAAAAGTTATTGTAAAACAAAACAACAATGTTTAATATACTAAAGGAATAAACTCAAAAGTCTCGTACAAATGTAGACCAATTCAATTGTATAATTGTCCTCGAATAGTTTGCAGTATCACCACTGTCAAAATCACATTTATGCACTTCACCGACGTTTCTCTTTTATTTACACTGCTTTAAGCTTTCATAAGCCGTTCCATGAATCTGGTCTTTGGGTCTTTGACATTGATTGGAATTGATGATTCTTCTGACCATTACGACAGGGAAGTTTGAGTGATAAAGAAAGCTTACTAAAAGCGATCAAACAAGTCGATGTTGTGATATCAGCTATTGGTCGGACTCAGATTCTAGATCAGATCAATATCATCGATGCCATCAAAGAATCTGGAAATGTTCAGGTCCGTTTTACATTCTTCTTTTTGTTTCTGTGTACATACACTCATTGATCCTTAATGGATTCGGGACTAATTTTATGCCATTCAGAGATTCTTTCCGTCGGAATTTGGCAACGACGTGGACCGTACGTTGGCCATCGAGCCAACTCTATCGGAATTCATCACGAAAGTTGAGATACGGCGTGCCATAGAAGCCGCAAAGGTACCTTATACTTATGTGGTCTCAGGTTGCTTTGCTAGTTTTTTCGTCCCTAGTTTAGGTCAATTGAACTTGCGACTCAAATCTCCTCCTAGAGACAAAGTTTTAATCTATGACAGTGGCAATGCCAAAGGTTAGTGATGTCGCTTTCAAAGTTACCATCAATCACTGGTCCAATTGTGGTACTAATCTGTGATCCTTTTCTCTTGTTGTAGCCATTATCAACAGTGAAGAAGATATTATTGCTTATACATTGAAAGCTGTTGATGACCCAAGAACACTTAACAAGATTCTCTACATGCACCCACCCCAGAACATTCTATCGCAGAATGATATGGTTGTTTTGTGGGAGGAAAAGATCGGTAAGACTCTCGAGAAGACTTATGTTTCAGAGGAAGAGCTCCTTAGAAACATCCAAGGTGATCACTTCGACAATATAAAACAGTTTTTGATATCGAATAGTAATCAGTCAAAAGTAATGAATGAATCACTTTCACTTGCAGAGGCTCAGCCCCCAATGGATTTTGTGATGGGTTTGATCGATACGGTACTTGTGAAGGGCGATTTTACCTCCTTTACTATTGATCCTTCTTTTGGTGTTGAGGCTTCTGAACTTTACTCCGAGGTCAAGTACACAAGCGTCGATGAGTATCTTAACCAGTTTGTCTGAAAAAGTCTCGTCCTTTACGTTGAGTTAAGTACTGTTAAACCCGAGATTGAATAATACACGCAAATCTCAAACGCGGCTTCTTATTTGATTGATACAATACATAACATAAAAGCTACAAGAACATTATTTGACTGATAGAAGAGAGACGTTGAGCCACATTATCACACCATTAGTCTCATTTATAGCTGTTCATGCTTTCAAGGGTTGACCTTGTGAGCCCATCCGGAAATCACATACTTTTCCTCCGTCTTTGTTTTCTCAAAGGACTCAAGAGAGAACAAAGCTTTCATGTAGTTATGGACATGGGGCAAACTATCAGGGACCGACCATCTTTTGTAATGGCCAAGAGCAACTTGGAGATGGTAAAGCTTCGGTGCTAAGCTTAGATCCACCGCTGAGACTCTTTCCCCGGCGATGAAAGGACCTTCATGACTCTTGAGATGGTTCTCCAAAGCTTCTAGCTCAGTAAGCAACGCCATTTCAGATCCGTCGTTGGAGTCTTTACTCTTCAAAAAAGTTACGAATTTGCCGAAAATGTTGGATCCAACAGTGGCAAACTGAGTAGGTGTCTTGAGTGGTGGATCAGGATACTTCTCCTCCAGCATACCGACGATGACGTCGGAATCAGTCACCCACTTGTCGTCGATCTTAAGCACAGGTACTTTCCCTTCAGGACTAATGTCTAAGAACCTGCATCGTGTTATGACCAAAAGCCAAATACAAGTTCAAGTCAAACACTTTGAGCTCGTATTGCATAGTAACTAGATAAACCCAATACAATTCCGGGTAAAACAACAAAGCTCGTAAAATCTAGAGTTTTTTCGAGTGAGATAAAATGACCACTGGGGTTTGTTGGAGATGTCAATCAGATGAATTTGGTAGGTAAGACTCTTCTCCTCGAGAGTGAGAAGAGCTCGTTGGCTGAACGGACCTGAAACGACAAACACGCTGATTACAAATTTCACACTTATGAATTGAATCAAAGTTCAGAAATTACAAAAATACAGAGTCAGAGTGAGAGAAAAGAAATTACAATCGCCAAGATGATCAGGAGCACCAACAGCAGCTTTCACACAGACTTCTAGAGCCATCTTGATCTGAAAGTTTCTATGCAGCGAGCGAGGGATGACTGATTGAGCTAATCAGTGAAGAAGGCTAAAGCATTTAAATAGAATTACTCACCAATACCAACTAGTTGGCCGTTTTTGTCCCATGTTGCTGTTTTTCACGTGATGTGCGTTGCAAGAGAGACGATCCGATCCGACCCCTATTGATATGGCCTTTTTTAGGTCGGCAGGTTTTAGATCATTTGATTATGTTACAATATTAGCAACTAATTCAGCCTGAAAAATCATATATTTAGGAGAGAATCATGTTATTTATGTACAGAGGGAAAATAGTACTAGGATTATACATACGTTGGATTTGATTCTTCTGATTGTCTTTTAAGATCATGTTTATTTATATTATTACACCCATGTTGATATTTTTGAATATTGTATTTAAGATATTGTTTAAGTGACCTGAAACCCCAACCGAAATCGATTTAAATTAGAAAAAATGAACCCGGCAAAATACTTAAATAGGTCCTAAATCTATATACCCGAAAAAAATCCTAGATTTTTAGAGTTTTCTATTAGTTTTTTTTTTTTAAAGTTTTATTTTTTATATAAAAATACATGGACTCTAAATTGTTATATACTAAACCAAACCATATATGAAAAAATAAAAATCCATGAATAAGTTATAAACCAAAAAGTACAAAATACCGAATTAGTTGAAGTGAATCTGATAAAATACCAGAAATTGATCCTAAATTTATGTACCTATAAAATCGTACCTAAACTAAAACCAAATCAAAAACTAAATTCGTATATAATAATTTATATTTATTTTAGTTTTTTATATTTAGTTGAAGTGTTATATACTATAGAATTTAATTATATTATATCGTGTAGTATATAACACCTCAACTAAAGTATAAAGTATAAATTTTCTTTGCTTGAATATATAAGATGATGATTAGGAGAATGAAAACGAATATCATATTCAAATATCGTTGAAAATCAAGGATATGGCATCATAGTCTTTTCAAAATATGAGAAAATATTTGGAATATACCTTCTGTTATATATTATTTTGAAATAATTTAAAAATTATACTGAGAAAACTGTAACTGAACTAAATAAATGCAAATGGCTCTTAGTCTAGTGGCTGACGGTAAGTCCACTTAAGGCAGTTCATTTGCACAACTAGGGATTGAGTCCCCCTGCTTACATTATATAGAAATTTGGCTACTGGGCCGGCCAGTTATGGTCTAATTAATCTGTCGTTGAAAAAAAAAAAACTAAATAAATAAGTACAATTTCAAATAATTTGTTATATAATTCCTTTTTATATATAGTAGTGCGCTGTAATCATCTGTGACCTCAATCAATTTTTTTTTTTTGGCAACTATCAAATTAATTTATGTAACTACAAAAATCGTTAACATAATTTTACCGAAAAAAAAAATCATTAACAGCTAATATATTAAAGTTGCATGAAGTCGAAATTAAGATATGTATTTCACTCTCCCTTGGTTTATGTTATGTTAGGGTACAATCAAGCTTATAAACTTTAACAGCCGTCACAGAATTAGCTTCGATGATACAATTTCTTGTAATTAAATCGATAGAAAATAACTTGGCAATTATATAATTGTCTAATAACATAATTTAATGTGAATCTGTTAAAATTGTGGTAACTAGTATAATGTGTATAATAACATTTTTAATGTTATTATGTAACATATTTTTTTTGTCTAAAAATTTACAAAAGAAAAATCCATTGTACAAAAAACAAGTATTTGTTGTTTTTTTTTTGCCTAATCAAAACAAAAGATAAAACAAAAATAGTATTAACATGAGTTAACATTGTTACAGAGAGGATATCTGAGTTTTTTCAGGATATTTGTATCCTTCCGATCCGCCAAATTTCAATCCATATCCAAATCTATTTTGACGGATATACGAACTAAAAATATCTGTAAGAAAATGTATATCTGCGAATATCCGCTGTTATTTTTATTATTTATAATTAACAAATATTGAAAAATTAAATTTTAAAATAATTTAAGATATTTAAAAATATATTTAAATATTTTAAAATATACTTGAAATTTAAAATATTAAAAATATTCTGTAAAGAAACGGATATCCGCGAATATCTGTTTTTAATTTCTTATATTATTCGTATCCATATCCGTTATCTATTTTATCCGAATATCCATTTTTCAGAAAAAAATGATACAAATACGCATATCCGGTGGATACAGATACTGTATTCATAAGCCTAACATGAGTGTATGATAAAGTTTAAATTCACGAGAAGAAAACATCAATAATAATTTTTAAAAATATTATTTGTACATTATAGTAATTTAAAGACTACCACTATATTTAGATAATATAATAATAATATATTTTACATTAATATATATATATGTATTATACATATATTAAATTAATGAAAAATAGTGGTCAAAAAAATAATGAAAAATATGAAGTAAATGTGTTATATTTTTAGCAATATTAAAAATATATTTCCAAGTATTAAATATAACCAGTGATCGAGTATTCCTGCCTACACTATTTAAGAATTTGGCTATTGGACCGAATAGTTGTGCTCCAATATAATCTGATGTTGACAAAAAAAAAGAAAAAAGAATATATGTATATATATATATATATTCAATTATTAGTTTATCAAGTTATTAGTTTATGTAAACGAATTTATTAAATATCGATAATATATTAAAAATGTATTTGAGAAATTATTAATTGGTATATATGTAATATTTAATTTTATTATATATTCAATCATTATCTTATTCTGCAAATTTTCATTCTAAAATATGTAATTTTATATTTTTATTTTGTAATTTTATTTTATTTTTATTATTAGACAATTATATAATTTGACCAATCGAAACAACATTAAATAAAATGTGAACAAATCAAATCCAAATAAAAAGCGATTTTTGACCGACCTCAAGCTTTTGTATAAGCGGAAAGCAGTCAAATCCTCTTGGATCATGTCACGTTAAGGAATTATATATATAAGCCTAGATTAATTGGCTTTCTCTAGTTCCTCTTACGTCAAGGTCTTCGATGATTGGCACTGGCATTATTAATAAATTGGGTTGATTATGAATTTTTGGGATTTGAGCATCAATGGATATGAAGATCTCTTTCTCGAGCGAGCTATGTGAAATTTGATTTGGTAATGAAATTGCCTTTAATTGTTGAATATAACCAAATCAATACTTAGTAAGAAAAATTTCGCTATAAATGGGGAGTGTTTTCTCAGTTTCGTTTTCGGGGAGGGTAGCGGAAGGGTCGGGTTTGTAGGGTTACTTGTAAGGTTGTAAGGTTCAGGTGCTTGTAAGGTTGGAGCCTTGTTGTGGGGTGAATTTAGTTTCTGTATGTTTTTCCTCCAACGTTTTTCCTCGCTCAAAATGGAGATGAAGGTAAGTTTCTATGTTGTTTCTTAAACTAGTGTTTAAGCTTCGTATTGGTAACTGGGTAAATGGTACTTGGTTCCATGTTAGCTATTGTCGGTGGTTGGGGATCGGGGTATCGGTATCTGATGACATTATTTTCAGATCCGATATCGTCGAGATGATCCGGCATGTTGGTTCGTCTGATACATATGAATGTTTTTCTCGTCTGCTTTTCTGGTGGATTCGATTAACTAGTATGGTCATAGGGATATTACGGAGAGTTGTGATTCACGCTGTAATACATGATTGGATTCTCATAATTGGTATAATGGCTGTTAGGAGTCTTTTGATTATTGTTGGATCTTAGGTCTGGCTTAATTATCGTTGAGGTTGGGCATAGTGGTAGTGGTTTATGAAAAGGTTTGATTCAATCTATGTTGTTTCCGATGATTCTTGTGCAAGTTAATGAATATCAGTTATCAACTGCACGTTTTTGCAATATAAAATTGGCTATAAGGTATTGATCTAAGCTTATCATTCGGGTTCTGAGTTTGTAATGTTTCTTGGTGTAGACATTTCTTCTGTATGTTGATGATAATTGGGTTTTGTTTTGATGTTGTTTCTGAGGTTTGTTTGGAAGCTCAATATCAAAGTTTGCAGAGAGGAGAGCTAATGAGAATGCTATTATACATGTTAGTTCTAAGATTGGTAAAGGTAAAGGTCCGATTAAACCTGAAATCTTTCATGTTAAAAAATTTTAAAGGGTATAATCCGTTTCTTAAGAGTCTGATTATTTGTGTTGATAAGATAAAAGTTATCTGCATATCTCTAATTCTTATAATTAAGATAAGTATTGAAGGTTTGATTTTTGTCAATTTGAAAGGTAGTTGTATGCTTTTTCTGTTAGGATTCCTAAATAATAGGAGTCTCTTGGGGCTGAAGTATAGGAACAATTATAGGTTAAGATTAAGTTTTAAACTCTATTTAAAGATGCATAGAGGCACATGCTTTCTTACGATTCCATCACAAATAATTTTAAACACAGAACGATTAGTTCAACGTTTTGTTTTAGAGTTGGTCATGTCTCAACTAAATGCAAGTAAAAAGACGTTGACATCAAAGTCACCGCCTAAGGTTCTTAAAATTAAGATCCCTAAGATTGAAAACTCGGCATTGTTGGCTAGAAGCTCAAAAGTTTTGATGGGAAGGTGTCTAAACCCAATGATGCAGAATGTAGACACCTTTATTTTTAGGATGCCACAGTTTTGGGGTCTAGTTGGTAGAGTTCGAGGTTTGAATTTAGTGATTTCAGTTTGAGTTTCAAACTGAACCCAACATGAAATTGGTCTTAGATAATGGTGCAATAAATTTTGACGGGTGGATGGTTTCAATCTAGGGTAGAGGAAGTCCATCGGTTAGTAGCTAATTCACTGTGTGTGGTCATTAGTATCGATGTCTTAAGAGGGCAAGTGCTTATTGAACTTCCTTGTTCAAAGCCTTTGATTTTTTCATCGATTCTAGAGTTTGAAGAAGGGTGTGAGTCAAAAGTAATGTTTGAGTATAGGCGGCTAGAAGGATTTTGCAGCTTATGTCATCGTATGACTCATGAGGATTTTAGTTGTTATAAGGATAAGTTAGATGCTCGGATTCCATTAATTGAAATTCCTAGAAATTTAATAGGTGGGGAGAGAAATAAGTCTTTACAAAGGGGCATTTTTAGGACCTAGCAAAGGTAAAAGTTTCCAATCTAAACCTAAGTTAGGTAAAGATAGAGGTGATAGTAATAAGAGAGGCCGAGGTATGTTAGCTACTCAGCCAGACCTAGTTGAAACTACAAAGGTAACTTTACATTATAAGTTGTTTTGTGTTGATGTTGGTCAGGTAATCTATTGTCGTTTTCTGTATTTCTACAGGGAAACGTGGTAGAAGTGGTAGCAGAGACGTCTTCGGCTAAAAAGGTGCGCTGACCACTGTTTCAAGGTGATACTACTCTCGAGACAGACTGTCAAACAACGACATTGGCGACTAGTAATGAGGTTGTGAGAAACAAGGAAGATGAGCGGCAGCCAGTGTCGGATACGATGGAGGATGTCGATGATTTAGATGAGGTCGATGAGGATCTGGATCAGTTGGGTCAGGACGATAATGTCGAAAATGAGGGTAATGTAGACGATGAGCAGGAGAAGATGTGCTGACTGATGAGGTGCTAGAGGAGTTAGCACTAGATGCGATCATGACTAGTCGGAGTGTTTAGTCATAAGAGGAACGAGTGCAAAACAATGAGGTTATGGCTGCAAAATTACAGAGTTACAGAGAAGCCAAAGCAAAGAAGGCATCTGCAGCTGTTAGTAAGCAAGGAGCTCGAATCTTGACCCCTTTGAGGGGAACTAGTACTAGGAAATTAACCTTAGTGGGCCTAATGTCACCAAACCCAAAAAGTGTCACTAATAAGAGCAAGTTTAAGGCTACTTAATTGTTAATTTTATTATTATTATGATTTTAAAATTAATTATGTTGGAATTGTCAAGGTTTGAGAAATAAAATAACAATGAATTATCTTAGAGATATTTGGCGAGTTTTTAAGCCGAATTTTTTATTCTTGTCAGAAACAAAAAATAAAGAACATTTTTTGGTAAAAGTCCAATAACATTTGGGCTATAATAAATTGTTAACAGTTGAACCATTGGGCTCTAGTGAAGGCTTAGCTCTAATGCATCACGATAACAATAATGTAACAATTAACTATAGGGACAAAATATGATAGATTTATCAGTCAATATTATAGGAATTACTTCCCATATTACCTTCTTTTATGGTGAACCAGTTCAAACAAAAAGATCATATGTTTGGGAAAGAATCACACGATTAGGCATCACTCGTTCAAGCCCATGGACTATATGTGGGGATTTTAACGAGATCTCTGGAAATCATGAAAACAAAGAGGAATTATGAGGAGTATAAATTCTTTTGTACCTTTTAATCAAATGCTGAGGGATTGTGGTTTGTTAGAGTTTCCACAGATTGGAAACAGGTGGTCCTGGAGAGGAGTATGCAGTAACGGAGTAGTTCGTTGTATTTTAGACAAAGCTTTTGGTAATGCTGATTGGCATGAGTTGTTTCAAAAATCGGAAATCAACTATCTGGATATGGTAGGATCCGATCATCGGCCAATCTTAGTGAGTTTCCAAGATCAGCTATGTACGGTCAAGGCTAAACGTTTTTGTTTTGATAAAAGATAGTTGGGAAAAGAGGGATGCAGGGATATTATAGAACGTAGCTGGAAGAGGAGCGAGATTAGATCGCGATCCCATTCTTCTTTGGTGGAAAAAATTTGGTTTTGTCGGAAGAAAATATCTCGCTTGAGAAGTGAGAATTTAAAGTCAGGTAGATAGGAATTGATTACTGGAAAACGGTAGTGGAATTACAAAAAGCTAGTGCAGTTGTCGATACGGATACCTTACGTGAAGCTAATGCTAAGCTTAAGTCAGCCTATATTGAGGAGGAGGTCTACTGGAAGCAGAAAAATAGAAATAAGTGGTTGAAAGAGGGTGATTAGAATACCAAGTTTTTCCATATAGTTGTGTGTCAGCGGCAAGCACGTAATAAGATAACTAGTTTAGTGATCATTGTGGTCAGTGGGTTGCAAAAGACGAAGATGTCTTGAAGGAGGCGATAACCTATTTCTCGGATCTTTTCTCAACCACTAGGACACGACAAGTTTGTGTCCACGATTTAGTTCCAGTTTGCTACTGAGGAAGGTATCCAACATGTTCTCACAAATCGGCCCTACCACTTTGCAAAGTGGATGCTCATTCTCCAAAGATGGGAACCAACCATCTCAAGCTCTTTCCCATCCCAGATTAGTTTTTGGATCAAAATACAAGGCCTTCCGCTACACCTGTTGATGAGGCCATCGACCATAGCCTCCTGATCATCGCAGCCATCCAGCGCATTCCAACCATCCGGCACGGACCAGACACCCGAAGCAAGATCAAGGCCATCCGAGACAAGTTCATCAACTCCATCGTCACGCTACTCAACCTGATCGAGCCCATAGCCGAGACGGACTTAACCCAGCTTAAACCGCCCCAAGAAGACGAGGTTCTTACAGCCCTTATCACAGGAAGCTCTACACCGACAAGAGACGTAACTCCATCCGCGACCTACACCGAAGACCGCACGCATGTGACCCGCGGATTGGTCCATGTACGTATGTGTTTTACCGTTTCTATGACTGCAAGTACGATCACAGCTCCACTTCCTTAAGCCCGTGACAGTGTCTAGGTTCGTTCGGTCCAAGAACCTTGTATAATTGTCGACATTGTGTCAACATACTTGCCATCTTTGGACCATATTTATTGTTTTGATTTTGTTTCCCTTTCTTTTGATCCTGTATTTATGTTGTGGGATTCTTGTTTCCTTTTTGTTTGATTTTGTCTTTATGTTGCGGATTTTGTTACCGTTGTCCATTGAAGGCCCCTAGCCATCGAACCACTATATAAGGTTCCTTTGTGGCATTTGTTCATTTCACCTTTGAATTAATAAAGGTAAACGTTTTCTTTCTAGCACATCCACCACTCTTCTCTGAGGAATCGAGACGAGAGACGAGTTCATCCTTGTGAGGATTCCAAGGCTTGAACGGATTCGAGATTATCAAGGGATTCACCACCATCCTTTGTGGTTCTCACTTCACTTCTGCCCAATTCCATATTTTCGAAAGTTCGGATTCACCAAGATCGGACCGGAGAAAAGCCCTCCCTACCGAGGCTCCTATCATCTGGTATCAGAGCTGAAAGGTTCCACGGTAACACTCTGTATCGTTCACCTTTCATCTCTTATCTTTGCTTCATTTCATATTTTTTTCCCGATTAGATTTTTAGAAGTTCTAGGAGTCACCAAGCTCTAGTACTGATAAAATCCTCTCATTTGTTTATTTGCTTTCATCTATAAAAAAACCATAAAAATCGTTTCCACATTTTATTGTTCTTCGTGTTCATCTTGTTCTTCGTGTTCTTGAGAAAAAAAAACGTTGTTTGATTCTCGCTTTGAAGTTATTCTCACATTCTTATTGTTTGTTTTTAATTTGGAGATTTTCAATTTGAATTGTTTCCTTATTTAAAACTAGCCATTTGAATTTAAGTTTTAATTCATTTTATCTCGTTCTTCCTTACCTCTCCACCTCATTTGAATTTATTTATTCAGCACTTAGTAACTTTTCTCGTTTGATTTTGAGTTCACAGGTTTTTACAATGTCGGGAAATACAAGTGGGAACCCGGCCGAGGAGATACCAGCCAGCCAACTTACCAGACTCACAGATGCTCTAATCAACATCCAGACACAAATTGCACGGATGAGTGAGCGAATGGCACGACTGGAACAGCCGCCACCACCACCACTACCACCTACAATACCACCAGACCAATTCCACGCGAACCGAATAATTGAGCAACCATTGAGACAAACAACAGACCAATGAAACAATTACACGGAAGAGGATGGAGGCGTGCATACTGAATATGACTCAGACGAACATCCCTTACCACGTACAACTAGACCCAGCCATCGAGCAAACCACCAACAAACCGAACCGTATGTAGGACGCATACCGAGGCAGACCGAACGCAATCGAGGCATCCCATATGACCGAGACCCGTATGACCGAGACTATGGCGACACACATAGGCGTGATAACGAAGGGCCAGCTCGGCATGCTGATCCCAAGATCACTGCCCCGACCTTTGCTAGACGCGTCAATCCAGAAGCATACTTAGACTGGGAGAGACGATTAGATAATATCTTCGATTGTTACGAATATCCAAACCGCAAGAAAATTTCTTTTGCAGCGGCACATCTAACCAAAGAAGTTCTTACTTGGTGGGATTGAGAGGTAGCAGAACGTAGACGCTACCGGACCAGACCGATCGATAGTTGGGACGAGATGAAACGTCTCATGAGGCGACGGTACGTTCCATCCTACTATCACCGGGAACTGCAGAAGCAATTCCGGAAGCTAAACCAAGGAACCAAGAGCGTAGAAGATTACTTTGACGAGTTCGAGCTCCTGAAGAACCGGCTTGAAGTCAAGGACTCGGAAGAAGCCTTAATGGTTCAATTCATCGATGTACTACACGAGCGGATTGCCGCCAAGGTGGAAAGGCACCAGTATCACGATTTGCATGAAGTAGTACATCTCGCCATCCAAGCCGAGCAGCACATCAAACGGAAGACATCCGTTCAAACTAAGCCAACTTGGACCGCACCAAAGGCCGCAGTACCTGCACCCAAAAAAATCGAGATTGAATCCCGATTCAAGAAACCGGCAATCAAACCAACCAAGCCAATGGAGTTGCCAGACACTTCTAACCCGTCACGAACACGTGACATTACTTGTTTAAGGTGCCAAGGCCGCGGACATATGGCTAGAGATTGTCCAAACAAACGTGTCATGATTATCACAGCCGCAGGTGGTTATGAGTCACAAGACGAGCATGAGAAGGAACCAGCTGACCCAACTCCTCAAATTGAGTATCCTGACATGGGAGAGTCCCTCATGATATGCCGAGTCCTTAGCACCAATGTGGACAACGAGGAGTTGATGCAACGGGAAAACATCTTTCACACCCATTGTACTATCAACACCAAGGTATGTAACTTGATCATTGATGGTGGTTCTTGTACTAAAGTGGCAAGTAGGTACATGGTCGACAATCTGAAGCTTCCATGCATCAAGCACCCACAACCGTACAAGATGCGATGGTTGAATGAAAAGTCAGAAGTAAGTGTGGACGAGCAAATCACCATCCCATTCAGTGTTGGCCGATACCACGATCAAGTGGTCTGTGACGTGGTTCCAATGCAAGCAAGCCACCTCCTTTTGGGGCGTCCATGGTAATTCGACCGTAAAGTGCAACACGACGGACATACCAACTTATACACTCTCGTGCACGAGAAGAAAAAGTATACGCTGGCCCCCGCTCACACCAAACCAAGTTCATGAACTTCAAGCGAAACAATCCAAAGAAACCATGGTAAAACGTTCCAATTTCTATGTTTCATCCCGCATGGTCTCTAAGACCATTAATGACCTTGGACAAGTGCTGCTCATGGTCTTTAAGGATTGTTTAGTTGCAGGAACAAACGAGGTAGAGTTACCGGTCGAAGTCTCTCAACTTTTGAACCCGTTTGAAGATGTTTTACCAGAAGACATCCCACCCGGACTAACACCAATCCGAGGGATAGAACATCAAATCGATTTAGTCCTCGGAGAACCCTTACCCAATCGATTTAGTCCGTATGAGCCCAGAAGAGCCCCGAGAGCTAGAGAAACAAGTCCGAGACTTTTTGGACAAAAGTTACATCTGAGAATCCCTAAGTCCTTGCGCTGTACCGGTACTATTGGTGCCCAAGAAGGATGGATCATGGAGAATGTGTGTGGACTGCCGATCTATCAACAACATCATTGTTACGTACCTACATCCGATTCCACGTTTGGATGATATGCTAGATGAGCTTAGTGGCGCATCCATTTTTTCCAAGATAGATTTTAAAAGCGGATATCATCAAGTGAGGATGAAAGAAGGCGATGAATGGAAAACCGCCTTCAATACCAAGCGAGACCTTTATGAATGGCTTGTCATGCCATTTGGTCTTACCAATGCGCCTAGTACCTTCATACGGCTCATGAACCAGGTTTTGCGTTCCTTTATCTCTAAGTTTGTTGTTGTATACTTCGATGACATTCTTATTTATAGCAAAACCCTATCCGATCATGTCATGCATCTTGAGATGGTATTGAACACTCTCCGCAAGGAAGGCTTGTTTGCCAATCTCAAGAAGTGTACATTTTGCACTAATGAAGTAGTATTTTTAGGCTTTATTGTGAGCTCTCCAGGTTTACGAGTTGATCAAGACAAGATCAAGGCCATTCAAGAGTGGCCAACGCCTAGTACCATCGGACACGTCCGTAGCTTTCACGGATTGGCAAGTTTTTATAGGAGTCATCAAGAAGGATGTAGCCTTCCATTGGAGATCTACACAAGAAACCGCCTTTCAGGAGCTCAAGGACCGCTTAACACAAGCTACGGTATTGACTTTACCCAACTTTGATCTAACTTTTGAAGTTGAGTGTGATGCATCAAGAATAGGTATTGGCGTTGTGCTAACCCAAGGGAAGATGCCCATTCACAGCAGTCATCAAGAAGGACGTAGCCTTCCATTGGAGATCTACACAAGAAACCGCATTTCATCGTCCCACTCTTATTGATATAACCCCTACATATGAGAGAATACCTCTTCCAGGAATCAGAGGGGCTGAGACAACAGAAGATGGCTGGAAATTAGAAGGCTCCTCCCACATGAATGCGTCCCATCCAACTGTTCAAGATTTAAGGCATGAACTAAATGAAAAATCAAGAAGTGAAGAAAAATCTGCCACAAAGTCACTGTCGGGTTTTGTCTGCGTTTGGTCATAAACCAAATCGCATCAAGCCAGCTCAAAGGCCCATTAAGCTTGATTGGCCCAACATCGTTTTAGGCCCAATAAAATCCAGTTCTCTTCACCTTCTTCTTCTTCTTCGTTTTTCCTCTTCTCTTTGCAACTCGATTTCAGTCTCTTCTTCCTGTAACAAGAAACACAGAACAAAATCTAGTAAATTCCGGAGTCAATTCCGAAGAGATATGTACTCACTGGTTTGGTGAGAAACTTTATAAACTCGCGTATCCTCTCCTTCTCCATCTCTTCTTGTTTGCTTGAAGCCAATTTTGATTCCGCAAAAATTGAGCTAATAAAATCTGAAGCTTTAACAAGTGGTATTTGAGCAACCAGTTAGGAGAAAAAATTAGAAGTATCAAACTCGGAACATAAGTTTGACGAGGAGGCTACAGGGAAAGGGAATACCTGATACAATTGAATCGGTTTTGTGACATGCTATGAGATGCACCATCTTAGAGAACCTATCGACAATCACAAAAATCGAATCTCTACCAGTTCTAGTCCTAGGCAATGCTAGCACAAAATTCATAGAAATATGAGTCCAAGGATGCATGGGAATAGGGAGAGGAGTGTACAAACCGTGAAGCTGAATCTTAGACTTAGCATCTTTGCACTTAACACATCGATTGCACACCTTCTCTACATCTCACTTTAGATGCGGCCAATAGAAGTGGTCTTGTACAATCTTAAGGGTCTTAGCTATCTGAAATGTCCCATGTGATTCCTTAACTAGCAGCTCACGAACTGAACAACAAGGTATGCATAGGCGATTTTCATAGAATAGAAAACCGTCTTGTCTATAAAACTTCCCTGCAGCAAACTTAGCACACAACTTGAAGGGTTCTTCAAAGTCTTTGTCAATCTCATATAACTCCTTAAGATGTTAAAATCCAAGTAATTTGACTTCCAAAGTAGAAAGAAGAGAATACCTTATAGATAGTGCATCAGCCACTATATTTCCTTACCTTGTTTGTACCTTATCACATATGGGAATGTTTCTACAAACTCCATCCATCTAGCATGTCTCTTGTTGAACTTCTGCTGTCCCTTAAGGTACTTGAGAGACAAGTGATCTGTATGTATGACGAATTCTTTGGGCCAGAGGTAGTGCTGTCATGTTTGTAGAGCTCGAACTAGTGCATACAATTCCTTGTCATAAGTAGCATAATTGAGTGTAGCTCCTCCCAATTTTTCACTGAAATAGGCGATTGACTTCTTTTCTTGCATTAAGACTGCACCTATTCCTACACCAGAAGAATCATATTCAATCTCAAAAGTTATATTAAAATCAGGAAGAACAAGAACCGGTGCATTGGTGAGCTTCTCCTTGAGCTGTTGGAAAGCGACCTCCTGGGGCTTTTTCCACTTGAACCCTACATCTTTCTTTATCACCTCTGTAAGTGGTGCTGCTAGGGTGCTGAAATACATTACAAATCTGCTATAAAACCCAGCCAATCCATGAAAGCTACGCACTTCTCCAATAGACTTAGGACTCGGCCATTCTCTGTTGGCTTTCACTTTCTCTTCATCCACCTTGATTCCATCTGCACTAACAACAAAGCCTAGGAACACAAGGTTATCCGCACAGAAAGTACATTTCTTCATATTACCATATAACTTTTCCTCCCTAAGAACTTGCAAAACAGTATGCAAATGCTCAATATGCTCGGAAATGCTTCTATTATAGACCAGAATATCATCAAAATATACTACCACAAAAACGCCTATAAATGCTCGAAGAATGTGGTTCATCAATCTCATAAATGTACTAGGTGCATTCGTAAGCCCAAATGGTATAACTAACCACTCATATAACCCATGCTTAGTCTTAAATGCAGTTTTCCATTCATCCCCTTCTTTCATCCTAATCTGATGGTATCCATTCTTACGATCTATCTTAGAGAATACAGTGGAACCATACAACTCATCTAGCATGTCATCTAACCTAGGAATAGGATGTCGATACTTTACAGTGATGTTATTGATTGCTCTACAGTCGACACACATTCTCCAACTCCCATCCTTCTTTGGTACCAACAGAACGAGTACAACACAGGGGTTGAGACTCTCACGGATGTATCCTTTTGCTAGGAGCTCGTCAATCTGTTTTTGCAGTTCCTTAGTCTCCACTGGATTAGTCCAATAAGCTGGACGATTTGGTAATGAAGCTTCAGGAACAAGATCGATCTGATGTTCAATCCCTCTAGTTGGGGGCAATCCTGGTGGTGTATCTGTAGGGAAAACATCATGAAAATCCTGCAAAAGTTCTTGAAGTTCACTCGGATATACCGGTGTAGTTTCAGCTAAACAAGACAATACTTCTTTTTACATAAATAAGAGTATGAGACGTTTAGAAAGCATAGCCTGTTTAACTCCCTTTGCTTGTATATAGAAACCTTTTTTCTTGGGTTTAGAATTGGTCTTTGAACCAGATTTAGCTTGCTGTTTCTGATGGTCTTCATACACTTCTCGTGGAGTAAGTGAAACCAGAATGGTCTTCCTTCCCTTAAACTCAAAAACGTGCCTGTTTGTATACCCATCATGTGTCACTCTTCGATCAGATTTCCAAGGTCTTCCCAACAGAATGTGACTAGCTTCCATAGGTAGAATGTCACATAGAACCTGATCTTCATATTTGCCAATCGATAATGGCACTAAAACCTGTTTAGAAACCTCTAATTCACCTCTTTCATTCAACCACTGCAGCTTGTATGGATGAGGGTGCTTGGTAGTAGTCATACCTAGCTTCTTTACCACTGTTTCACTTGCTACATTAGTGCAGTGATAACAAGGTTTTCGCGTGTTTTCAAATAACCTACTGTTATGTAATCAATTGCAATACAATATGGTGTCAATCCTCTGGGTGAGTAACTAGCAATCGGGATGCAATCTACTTGTCCTAATCTAAGCCAGATTCGATTTTAGTGAGAAATAAATAAGTATTAAGGACACTTAAATTAAAGAGATCTAAGACCTTAATCAAGCATAAACAAATCTGAAAAATCCCTAACAAGAACCCTAATTTAACTTACTCAGAATTCATGAAGAATAACTTAAACTTAGAATCGAAAATCAATTGCATAAACTTAAAGATTTAAGTAAAAGAGAATTTGATATTGCTTAAGAGAATAAAAAATTACTGGAAAATATGATATATTAAAAGTGGAAATTCTACTAAAATTTATAGATCAACAAAGATCATAAGTCTTAAAGAAAAAAAAGAAAAATTACGTAGAAAGTAAAAAGGAAAATTACGTAAAGAGAAGAAAGGAAAATTCCCTAGAAAGAGAAATGGGAAATTCCTTGAAAAGAAAAAATGGAAAAAGACTAAAACATTATTGGGCTTGCATAAGTGGGTATTAATGGGCTCTTTTTTACAAAGAAGCCCAAAAAGTCAACTCTGGCAAAAAAGTCAATATTTCGGTGTGAAGAACCACTCGACCAAGTGATGGTCGAGTGTCATGCTCGAGTGTCATACTCGAGTGTCAAATCTTCTAGATCACATCCTGAACTTCATCTTTAGGCCAGCCGAATCCTCATTGGTCTTCTTGTAATCCGAAATACTCCGTGACAAGCTCCAAAAAGTGCCTAAAAATACCTTTTATGCAATGTATGCAATGTCCAACACTAAATATGCAAATTATGCCTAAAAGAACCTAAAAAAATGATAATAATGCAAGTATGAATGCAAAACATGCTAAATAAAGTCCCTAAAATGTGGTAAAATGCAGACACATCATGTAGCTCCCTCCATCAATTATCAAACTACACACCTTTCCATTGACTAAACACCTAGTGTGAAAGAGATTCTGCCTCTGCTCTTCTATCTCTGGTTTTAGCTGTACACTAAGAGCCCTCCTTGCAACCAAAAGATCTCCTATGACCGGTAATTCTACACCTTCTGATACTTTTTCTTCCTCTGGTTGCAACGTTTCTATCATCTCATCTTCAGATTCGATTTCTCCATTAGCCTTAATAACCATTATTCTCTTGTTTGGGCAAGCATTAGCATAATGTCCCATTCCTTGACATTTGAAGCACTTAACGTCCCTAGCTCTGGCTGTTGATGGATTTGTTGATCGATTCTGACCTGTAGATGTTGTAGGACTCGGTTTCACACTCTCTTTAACCCCATCCCTTAAACTGTCTTGTTTTCTCTTGTGTAACTAGGTCGGTTTTGTCCAAATCCTCCATAACTAACATTTTTAGAACCCTTTCTTTTAAGCTGCTGCTCAATCAAAGAGGCCTTATGCAGCATCTGCTCCAAGTTATCACAGTGCTCCATCTTCATTCTGTCTTGAATGTCACGACTAAGACCTCCTAAAATCCGAGCAATTGTAGCTTCACTATCCTCATGTAACTCAGCTCTAATCATCAAAGTTTCCATCTCCTGAAAGTATTCTTCCACGGTTCTGCTTCCTTGACTCAACCTCCTCAATTTCTAATGATATTCCCTATGATGATAACTCGGTACAAAACGCCTTCTCATGAGCGTTTTCATTCTCTTCCAATTGTCAATTTGTTCATCTCCATTGCGTCTCCTAGAGGTGGCAATCTGGTCCCACCAGCTAAGGGCATAATCCTTAAATTCAGTAGCAGCTACTCTCACCTTATTAGCTTCAGAATACGCTTGACAATCAAATACCAAATCAATCTTCTTCTCCCAATCCAAATATACATCGGGGTCACTCTTGCCACAGAATGAAGGAATTCGAAGTTTGATTCCTTGCATCTGTTCCTGAGGTTGCTGTCTAACCTCTCTATGTCTTCTTCTACTCCTCTGGCTATTACCACTTGATCCTAGACCGTCGGATCACTCCTAGTCTCAATTCCTTCGGTATGAGTTTTTGTGCGATTTGCAGCCTTCTTCTTTCCACTCCTACTACTTTCTGATGATGACAATGCAAGCTCAGCCCTGAACCCTTCAAATTTAGCATCCATCAGTCGCTCTAGTTTGGACGTGATGTTGTTGGTGATTGTGGCTGTTACGGCTTCAAGAAACAATTCGTTGTTGAATGCATGACTTGTTTCTGGTTCATCGTCTCCCATTGTCTCTGAAACTCAACACAAAACTATAGTAGTAACTAATTCTTAAAAAAAAAGGAAATTCAAAGAGAAAGGGAAATTCAAGGAGAAAAGAGAATTCAAAGAGAAGAGGAAACTGAAACAAAAAAAAATGGAAATTTCGTAAAAAGGAAAAAGAAAAACGTTTTGCTTATTACTAGGGTTTTCTTCTTTTGATTTTTGCAAGTTACAGCAGCCACAATTTAACCTAGCCACCCTAATTGAAATCAAAAATAATAAGCTATGAAATCTAATGAATAACACAAATTTTGAATGATAAACAAGGCACAAAAGCATATCAATTGGTGAAAAGGAATTGTAAACAGAAACATCAACATAGAATCGAGTTAATGGGATTGAAGAACTTAACTTTCAAACTCTTGCTCTGATACCACATGACACGAACCTCCTAGGATCTGAGCTTGACGAAGGTTTGATCGATTGTACACACTCAAAAGAACTCTAAGATATCTAGATGCTACACACTAGTGATCAGTAACTAAGGATATAACACACCTTAGAAGAATTCAAGAGATTAAACCCTTAAAAACGTTTTTCTATTTAGAATGATGATTAAATGAGTTTTACAGAGCAAACTTAGGTATAAATAGAAAAGAAGCCACGAAAATTAGGGTATCTTTAGGGTAAAATCATGGGCTTAAGTTATTAGCCTAATGGGCCTAAGGAATGTGTAAACCCTTCAGCCTAATTAAAAACCTTAGTGTTAAAACCCATTGGGATAAAACACACTTAAGGGAAAAGGAGTGTTGAATGGTTTACACGCCCATTAGCTAACCTTCTTGAGTGCTTAGTGTAAGCATCAAGGTATGCTGTTCTGGAGATTCGGATGTGTGCATCTTGGTCATTGGTCCACTCGGTATTGCTACATCCAATTCAGCTTCATCTTCATGCTTATCCGCGTCTCCCTTGTTGTGTTCTCCATGTTGGGGAGTTGAGCTGTCTATGATCGCATCAGGGAATTAAAGGATCGAAGAGCAAGGAGTTTGCTCGGACAATGTCTATCAAACTCAGTTCTTAGGAAGATAATGAACAAACCTACATCATTCAAACAATGGAAAGCTTTATAAAGAGATTATCATAGTAAGACAAAGGCAAACATAGTTTACCTAAAGAGGCAATTTTCTTTATACATAATGGATGAAGACAAGTCTACTGAGGAGAACCTTGATGTATTCCTAAAATTGATCGGAGACTTGGAAAATTTAAAAGTCACCATTCAAGATGAGGATCAAGCAATAGCCTTGTTAAATAGTCTACCATCTCAATATGACTCGCTTATCCATACTTTACAGTTTAGAAATGCAAAAGACACATTAACTATGGATGATGTGATAATCGGAGCCTATGGAATGGAATCAAACCTAAGACATAAGGGTCTACTGAACAAGAGGCAGAATCACTCGGAAGGCTTAACTGTTGATGGCAGAGGCATGCCATAAAAGAGAAATGGTAAATGGTCAGGAAAGAACAGAGGAAAATCTAAGAGTAAAGGATGATCAAAGTCAAGACCAAGACTAAACAATTAAGAGGTTAGAGCGTGCTGGATATGTGGAGATGAAAATCATTGGAAACGTGATTGTCCATAAAAGAAAAATGGAAAGGGAAAAGAATTAGCAAATGTTGCAGTAACAAGTTTTGAAAATTCAGCTTACAATGCAAGTCTAATTGCAACTACCGAGGAATGGGTAATGGATTCAGGGTGTACGTTTCATATAACTCCTCGTAAAGAGCTGATTACAGATCTGGTGGACTTTGAAGGAAACAAAGTGTACATGGGAAACAACTCTTACTGTTCAGTGAAATGTATTGGTAAAATTCTGATAAAAAATGCAGATGGTAATGTAATTACCTTAAAAGATAAGATATGTGCCAAAAATGAGCAGAAACGTAATCTCTTACGGTCAATTGGAAGAATTGGGATGCTACTATCAAGGAAAAGATTTTAACATTCAGTTCTACAAGAGTAATGGAGACAAGTTTATATCTGGCAAGTATCATAATGGTCTATACTTCCTCGAAGGCAGACTACGCAGATCAGAAGTTAATATGGCTTAGATAACTATTGACGCAACAACTAGATGGCATCGTACATTAGCTCATATGGGAGAGAGATCAATGGACACTTTGGTCAGAAAAGGTCATCTAAAGAAAGGAGAAATAAAGGCAATGAGATTCTGTGAAGCATGTGCTTTGGGAAAGACACACAGACTTAGTTTTCAAAAGGCAAAACACCCAACAAAATGTACTTTAGAGTACATCCATTTGGATTTGTGGGGCTCACAGAATACTACTCCTACCATTTCGGGATGTCAATACTTTATCAGTTTCATTGATGACTACTCTAAGAAAGTTTGGATTCAGTTCCTTAAAAGGAAGAGTGATGCATTTCAAGCATTCAAGGACTAACTTTAATAGAAAATCAAACAGGTAATAGGATTAAATGTTTGAGAATTGATGATGGTCTTGAATACTGTAACAAGCAGTTCGAATACTTATGCAAAGAAGCTGGAATTAAAAGACATAGAACATGTGCCTATACACCACAACAAAATGTAGTTTCAGAAAGAATGAATAGGATTATAATCGAAAAGGTAAGGTGCATGCTTTCAGAATCTGGTTTAGGAGGACAATTTTGGGCAGAATAAGCTAAAACGGCTTTATACCTAATAAACAGATCACTAGCAGCATCAATCAATTTTGATGTGTCGAAAGAAGTGTGGTCAAAGTCTAAACCTGAGTATACTCACCTAAGAAGTTTCGGTTGCACAACCTATGTTCATACAGTACAAGATAAAGTAAGTCCAAGAGTTACAAAAGGAGTCTTTATTTGTTATGGGATGGAAACTAAAGGCTATCGAATTTGGCTAAATGAAGAAAAGAAAATAGTAATAAGCAGAGATGTAGTCTTTAATGAAGATGAGCTCTACAAGGACCTTATCGTTAGAAAATATAAATCAGAGGGACATTCAATTCCTAAAGAAAGGACAACTAAGAAAAAGGTAACTTTCAGAGTGGACTTGGAAGAGGTACTGGGAAAGGATAGTCAGATAGAAGGGACTACAGGATCAGGTGGAGCAAGTCTAGAGTATGTTCCAGAAACTAACAGTGACGATGAGAGTCAATCAGATACCAAAAGTATTAAAAGAAGAGAAGGTACATTTGTGTCGAATGTTTTAGAAATAGAAGAACTATAAGACCTCCCTCTAGGTTCGAGGAAGCAGACCTAGTTGCTTTTGCACTATAAAGTTATGAAGAAATTGAATTTAAGGAACCTAAAAGCTATTCAGGGGCAATGCAGAGTAAAGACAAAAAGAAATTGATTAAAGCATCTCATGAAGAAATGGATTCCCTTATCAGAAAAATACATGGATACTAGTTGATAAACCTGAGAAGCAAAAGGTAATTGGATGCAGATGACTATTCAAATTAAAACCATGCATACTAGGAGTTGAAAAACCAAGATTTAAAAGCATATTGGTTTCTAAGGGTTATGCATAGGTTGAGGGAGTTGATTACAACGACATATTTGCACCAGTAGTTAAACATGTTTCAATAAGGATTCTATTATCTTCAGTCACTAATTGGAACATGGAACTAGAACAGATGGATGTAAAAACAACCTTTTTACATGGAACACTACATGAATAAATCTTTATGAATCAACCAGAAGGCTACGAGGTAAAAGGCAAAGAAGGAAATGTATGTTTACTCAAGAAATCCTTATACGGTCTAAAGCAGTCACCAAGAGAATGGAATGCAAGGTTTAATGATTTCATGACTAAACAACAGTTTCAGAAAAGTGAGTATGATCCATGTGTGTACTACAAAGGAAAAATAGTTGATGACATGATCTATTTTCTCCTATACGTAGATGATATGCTCATTGCATCAACACAGAAACAACAAATTGTAACTCTAAAGCAATTACTGAGCAAGCAGTTTGAGATGAAAGACCTAGGACCGTCAAGAAAGATTCTAGGCATGGAAATTTTCAGAGACAAAAAACAGGTCACAATCAAATTGTCACAAGAAAGCTACATCAAGTAGATTCTCAACACATTCAACATGAGTGATAGCAGATAAGTTTCTACACCACTTGGGGCTCAGTTCAAACTAAAGAGCATCTCTACATAGGATGAAGAAACATAAACAGAGGGTATGGAAGACGTACCTTATACAAGCGCAGTAGGGAGCTTGATGTATGCAATGATTAGATCAAGGCAAGACCTTGCTTACTCCATCGACATTGTCAGCAAGTACATGTCAAAACCAGAAAAGACACATTGGTTAGCAGTGAAATGGATAATGAAATATCTAACAGAAGCAGCAAATATTAGTTTAACGTTCAAAAAGGATTCAAAATTCAAAATTAAAGGTTACTGTGATGTAGATTTCGCTTCAAATTTAGATAAACGCAGATCAATTTCAGGTTATGTTTTCACAATTGGAAACAATACGATAAGCTGGAGATCAAGACTACAGAAAGTAGTAGCATTATCTACAACAGAGTCTGAGTACATAGTATTATTTGAAGCTAGCAGAGAAGCAGTGTGGATACACGAAATATGCGAAGATAAAGGGATCAAAGTCACCAAGATACACACATAGATTAATCCTGTAGACATGTTTACATAAGTTATACCTGGGGAGAAGTTCAAAGGCTGCATGCAGTCTTTTAGGATGGTAGAAGCCTAAGAGTCGTGATGGGAGCCTTCGTCTGATTCAGAAGACGAAACGCTCAGATTTGTTGAAACCTTCAGACAATTTCAACAGAGAGTAAAAGAAGTCAATAAAAAAAAAGAGATTTCGGTAACAAAGGAAAGTAAAGAGTAATGGCTACTTACACTCAAGAAGGTGAAAGTCGCAAGATTCGTTGGTCAGGAGCTGCATCAACAAAAGAAAAAACAGGGGACGATCAGATCTAGTAAAGTAAGGGCGGTGAACAAGAAAATCTTTCTATCTTTCTATCTTCTTTCGATCAGATCCACCATGAAAGAAGCGTCATGTTCACCGGAAAAGAAAGAAAAAAAAAGGGTTAGTGAAACTGTATCGACAAATCTAACAAAAGATCAGATCTGTTGTTGCATGTTGACAGTAAATACAGGTTAAAAGAGGAAACCTAAGAAGACTTACGGAGAAGCTGAGTCGTCACTCGGAAGAAAACAAGATCCATCAGTGATCTTGAAACCATCGGGAAAGTAAGATGCATGGCTGAAGCGGAGCTGAGTTTCAGGAGATCGTCAACATCCTAGGTGGGAGAAGAAGGGAAGTAAGAAGAAAAGATGAAGAAGGAAAGGAAGAAGAAAAAGGGAGACGAAGAGAGTGTGTGATGCGGCTAGGGTTCCACATTCGGACGAAATGAGCGACAAAGGTGGAGATTGTCGGGTTTTGTCTGCGTTTGGTCATGGGCCGAATCGCAGCAAGCCAGCTCGAAGGCCCGTTAAGCTGGATTGGCCAAACATTGTTTTAGGCCCATCAAAAGCCAATTCTCTTTACATTCTTCTTCTCTTTAATCATTTTTCCTCTTCTCTCTACAACTCGATTTCAATATCTTCTTCCTGTGACAAGAAACACAGAACAATAAGAATCTAGTGAATTCCAGAGTCAATTCCGAAGAAAGATGTACTCACCGGTTTGGTGAGGAACTCTATAAACTCGCGTATCCTCTTCTTCTCCATCTCTTCGCGTTTACTTGAAGCCAATTTTGATTCCGCAGAAATTAAGCTAATCCGAGCTGAAGCTTTAACAGTCTCATCCACAAATCTCCGAGGAGCTATGGAATCTGCAAGAGAAGATCTCTGAGGTGATGATACAATATTCTACATGTGCGGATCCTAACGAGAGTGCAGTCCGTAAGGTACAAGTGATAATTTCTCAGGGTAATGGAGACTTTGAACAAGTAGCTGTAGATATGACTAAAAATAATTTGAGAAGAGTTATGCCAGAAAAATCTATGTCACGCCTATAAAAGAACAAGAAAGAGTGCCATCCATTCTTAGAATGGGTCCACATAGGGTCATTTGCTAGATTAAAATGAAAGTAAGTGTTAATTATTTAAGTAGGGATATTATTAACTACACTATTACTTATAGTATAGGGATACATTAAGTCATTTCACAAGTTCTATTACATATTATATATTATTCTTAAAAATCAAATAATATGAGAGAGAGGGAGTATGAGAAAAAGGAAGTATGTGATTAGAGTAAAGTGAAGGAAAAAAGACTCATCAATAATAAAAGGGTGATTTGCTAGATTAAGGTGAAAGTAAGTGTTAATTATTTAATATAGCAAATGTTTGAAAATTAGTACAATAGTTTTTAAAATTTTATATATACCATTTTGCTCTTTCCTATTGAGTAAATAAAAAATGTATTTACGAATATACCATTAATGAAATCTGCCACGTAAGCGATCAACTCTACCACACTAACATTGTGCAATGTAGTAGAGTTACAATGTGTTTAGTAGAGTTGACATGAATTAATAATCGTATATAGTAGAGTTAGAATTCCAACGTAGTAGAGTTTATGTTTGCGCTTTAGTCAACCTCTACCACACTAACAGAGTGCAACGTAGTAGTAGAGTTAGATTTCTAGCGTAGTAGAGTTAAAGTGTGATTAGTAAAGTTGACAGGAATAAAAAAACGTGTATAGTAGAGTTAGAATTCCAGCGCAGTAGAGTTAAAGTGTGCTTAGTAGAGTTAGAATTCCAGTGTAGTAGAGTTGATGTTTGCGCTTTAATAAACTCTACCACACTAACAGAGTGGAACGTAGTAGAGTTAAATTGTGTTTAGTAGAGTTGACATTAATTAAAAATAGTGCATAGTAGAGTTAGAATTCCAATGTAGTAGAGTTGATTTTCACGCTTTAATCAACTTTACTAAACTAGCGGAGTAGAGTTTAAGTGCGTGTAGTATAGTTGTGTTGTGATAAATATCCGTGCTTGATAGAGTTAAGAAGCTTTACTAGTGATAGAGTTAAAGTGTGTTTAGTAGAGTTACTGACATTTGTAGTATAGTTGATTTTGAAAACCTAGCCTACTTCCGTAGTAGAGCTTAAATTACAAATTTACCCCTCGGTTATTAGCTCATCTGTCGCGCACCGAACTGATTCCTCCATAAGTGACACCACTGTAACTTTCTTGAAGCTGCTTTTCTTTTTCCAAGGTTCTTCATTGTAATGCTTCTTCCAAACTCCTTTGCTTTTTCTGTTTCTGTTTGGATCTATGGATCAAATCATTTTGGTTTGTTGGATTTGGTGTTTTAAAGAAATTCGATGGATTTTTTGGTGGACCAGTCCTACGGGTGTCAAATCACAGGCATTTGCGAAGGTTTAAGGCTCGATGAATTTCTGGAGATGGTTTATGCCGATTTTGGTTTGGATGAACAATGTCATGAGGTAAAACTAATCTACATGCCAAATGTATTCATTTATTCACTACCACAAGATACTCCCTATGTAATTGTAAGTAACAAAAGACAATTGCAAGTGTTTGTGCAACAATTTCGTAAAGAAGACATATGTATATGTGTCAAAATTTCCACTAGATCTCATGTTTCATCGAGTTTTCCTGAAAAAGTCACTGTAGTAACGGTAAAGGTAACGGTGACAAAAAATTTCATTGTAAGTGGGAGAACAATGATACCATGTATAATAGAGTTGACCCTTGGTTTAGTAGAGTTGATCCTTCGTGTAGTAGAGATAGCCCTTTTAGCAGAGTTGATATGGTGTTTAGTAAATGTTGACCAAAGAATATACCAGAAAATGTGAAACACGAAACTAAACATGCTGAAGACGAAGATATGGAATTCAGATTCGATTGTTGCAATGATATTGATGGCGCAAGCTCGGATGATGAAGATTATATCAGTGTTCGTAGAAAATCGAAGGAAGAAGAGAAGAAAAACCTCTCGGAGAAAGCAATGGGGTTGGATTTGAATGCTGAGTATTTGGATATAGAAATGTTAGCACTCGCATTGGTTGTTGGGCAACGATACTCATCAAAAAAAGAACTCATGACAAGGCTAAATATTATTTTGTCTTACATAGGTTTGACTTCGATGTTGTTGGTTCATCGAAGATAGTATTGAATGTGAAATGTTGGGTACCAAATTGTCAGTGGAGAGTGCGAGCTTCACCTGTTGACGACGGTCGTTGTTTCTTTGTCCGAAAGTATAAGGGAGAATATAGTTATTCTGTTACAGAGAGATCAGGTCGTGCACGACAAGCGTCTACGAAAGTATTAGGAAGGTTATACATGACATTCGTAGGTGGAATTGGACCATCTGTTCTTCCTTGACACGTTGCTGATTTAATGAGTAAGTGATTCGGTCTAAAGGTATAAACTTTATTTTACGCCATGGTGGAGTTAATCTTCCTTGTAGTAGAGTTAAATTTTGGTATAGTGGAGTTAAAAATACGTAGTAGAGGTAATGTAAAAGTAGTAGAGTTAGACTCCGGTTTGGTATGGTGGAGTTAATTTTAACGTGGTAGAGTTAATGTGAAATTAGTAGAGTTAAGTACCTTGTAGTAGAGTTAAATTCCTTGTAGTAGAGTTAATTTTCCTTCGTAGTAGAGTTGACGTTTTCATAACTACAATATATGTAGATGAAGTACTGGAAAGCACACCGTACTCTAAGCCAAGCACGAGCCCTAGTTACAGGCAGTTCGAAAAATAGTTTCCAAGAACTTTTGTCGTACTTGTTCGCTATTAGAAGAGCGAATCCCAGAACCCTAATAAAGCTTGAAGTAGATGGGCAAGATAGGTTTAAGTTCTTATTCATCACTTTTGATGCACGTATTAGGGGTTTTCCGTACATGAGGAAGGTTGTTGTTGATGGTACATTTTTGCAAGGGAAGTATTAAGGTATTCTACTAACTGCTACCATGCGAGACAGTAACTTCAACATATTTCTTATGACTTTCGGTGTGGTTGATACCGAGAATGACAAATCTTGGGAATATATTTTTAGACAGCTCATCCGTGTGATCCCTAATGACAGAGAACTTGCCATCATATCTAATAGGCAAAAATCCATTGTTGAAGCCATAAATATTGTGTACCCACTTTCTTCTCGGGGTATTTGCACCTACCACATACGTAAGAACATTTTGTCAAAATTTAGAGGTGGCGAGCCTTTTAAGTTGTTCAAGAAAGCTGCCATTGCTTTTAGGGTCGATGAGTTCAACGCTATACTTGCTCAGATTCAGGCGTTAGATACAAAGCTTCATGCGTACTTGATAAAAGTTGACGTGCGGGTGTGGAGTCGAGTTTACTTTCCCGGAAACAAATACAATTTCACTACATTGAACATTTCAGAATCAATCAACCATGCGTTGTCGGAGGAAAGAATTTTCCCCATTATGCAGCTTGTAGATGCAATTAGGGCGATGTTAACACGTTGGTTCGCGAAGAGGAAGCTGAAGGCCACTCTCACATCTACTGTTCTAACAACATCTGTTGAGAAGCTCCTAAAAAGGTAGAGTTAACACTCGTGTAGTAGAGTTAGCACTCCCGTTTATCCATTTGTAGTAGAGTTAACACTGCCTTTAGTAGAGTTAATTCCTTCGTAGTAGAGTTAACATATTATTTGTTAAATGACTGACAAGCTTCGATGAAGCTAGACACTACAACGTGCATGATTTCAAACCGATTGCTCTATGCAATGTGAAATACAAAATAATATCAAAGATCATCACAAAGAGGTTGCAACACCTATTGGGAGGTCTTATATCAGAAAATCAATCAGCCTTTGTTCCAGGGCAATTTAAGACAATGTGTTTATAACACATGAAACTCTACACTACCTCAAACAATCCCAAGCAAAGAAAAAATGCGGTATGGTCATAAAAACTGATATGACAAAGGCCTATGATAGGCTTGAGTGACACTTTATTGAAGTTGTTCTAAGGAAGCTAGGTTTTCATCCGAAATGGATTGGTTGGGTTATGATGAGTGTCTACAATCTTCTATTTCTTTCGTTTAAATGGGACAACAAAATGATTAATATATCCACAAAGAGGTATTAGACAAGAAGACCCTTTTTCCCCTTACATATTCATCCTATGTAGCGAAAATCTGTCCGGTTTATGCCAAAGAGCAATGGAAGATGGTACCTTACAAGGTCTGAGAGTGGAAAAGGAAGTCCTTGCATCAACCATCTTCTCTTTGCGGGCAATACAATGCTCTTTTATAGAACGGATGATAGCAGCTGTGAAATACTGAAGACAATAGTAGTGGAGTATGAACAAGTATCGGGGCAAAAAATTAATAAGGAAAAATCCACAATTACCTTTTCATCAAAACCACCTCCGGGAACAAAAATCAGAATGAAGAATTCGCTGGAAATCACAAAGGAAGGAGGCAATGGTAAGTATCTTGGCGTCCCTGAACATTTTGGCAGGAAGAAGATAGATATGTTAACACAAATAGTTGAACACATCAAACAAAAAGCTCAAAGCTGGTCTACAAAAAGATTAAGTCGGACCGGAAAGCTAGTAATTCTCCAATCTACCCTCTCTGAGATATCTTCTTATACCATGAGTTGTTTTAAGCTACCATCTTCCCTCATTTCAAAGATCCAATCATCACTAACCAGATTCTGGTGGGACTCCAATTCGGAGAAGAAGAGTATGTGTTGGATGTCATGGAGAAACCTCTCAATTGTAAGAGAGATTTTGATAGAAATTTTGATGATCTATTATGAAGGATCGAAATCCATATATAGAAGAATAAGTGTGAAGGACATACCCTTCACATTCCCTTTACACAACTTTTAAGAGAAATACATAAAATGTCCGAAGAGTAAGCACATGTGCAAAAAGTAAGCACACACGCCGCAAAAGTAACATAAAGTGGAAAGGGATTGAATGAAAAGAAGGGATTAAAGTCGCAATGTCAACAAAGAAGATAAATGGGGAGGATATCGATAATGACTATAGATGAGACTGATCCAATCATTTCTGAAGCTCATAATAACTCTCATTTGAGAAGCCTCTAAAGAAAAGGTTAAAAAAGCTTTATGTATGATGGATCCATTAAAAAACAAGGACCAGATGGTATGACTACACTATTCATCCAAAATTTCTGGGAGGTGGTCAAAATGGATCATATTTACACGATTAATGATTTTCTAAAACATAATTTTTTGAACGAGGGCTAAATGAGAGAAATACATGTCTTATCTCGAAGGTGTCACAGCTAACAAAAATGGAAAAATTCCAAGCCATTAGCCTTTGCAATATGGGTTATAAGATTAAATTTAAAGTGTTATGTCTTAAATTAAAGAAGATACTTCTAAAATTAGTTTCAGAAAATCAATCGGCCTTCGTGTGAGGCAAATTGATCTCTGACAATATTTTGATTGCCTAAGAGATAGGCTTTCCATAAAAATAAATCAATCAGAGGAAAGTACATGACTATTAAGATAGATACGAGCAAAGCTTACGATTGAGTCGAGTGAATTTTAGTTAAAGGCCTTTGTAAGCTAGTTTTTCATGAAATTTGGATAATATGTTTTATGCATTGTATAAAAAGTGTAAAATTCTATGTTCTATTAAATGGAGCAACAAGTGAGAAAATTAACTCGAAGAGAGGACTCGACAAGGAGATCTCCTATCTCTATATATTTTTTATTTTACGTACAAAATTCCTAGTATAAAAACTAAAGAAAGTATAACAAGACAAGATAATATCTATAATTAGAGGAACTCCAACAATTGCACAATTACTATTCGCTGATGGTAGCCCTTTTTCTGTTATAGATCAGGTTCTCTATATTCTTAATATTTTGAAAGATTAGAAGAGGGTATCAGCTCATCGGATCAATTTTCAACAAATCATCAATTCAGTTTGGCCACTTTTTTCCAAAGTGGATAAGAGTGAGATTCAAAAAATATTAAGGGTTTGATTGGTAACAATGATTTTACCGCTGCGGGACAGAGTGCAGTGCGGGACAAGTGCGAGACAAACGTGGTTCAAGTGCAGTTTTGATAATAAAAATATGGGACACAATTTTTGTGATTGATGACAATATAAAAAAGCAGTGCGGTTTGTTTTAGGAATAGTTTTCTATTAATAAAATAAAATAAAATATTAGTATTATAGTTATAACTTCAAAATAAAAATAATAAAAATTATAAAATAGCATTATCATATTAAAAATTCATTCTATATATTATTGAAAGAATTTTAAAATATGAATATTTAGTATAAAACAAGTATGTGTATTTGATAATCTTTCTTTTTGGTCATGTGATGATATTTTTTTGTTTGGAAGTATTTGATGATCTAAGCTATTGTAATACTTAAAAGATTGTTACTCGAATTCTTAGCAAGCGCCTTAAACATTGGTTATCTGATATTTTGTCGCGGCTAAGGTGATCCATGATTATTACTTGATCGCTCATGAGATGACTTACTCCTTAAAAACAAATCCGAGATGTTGTTGGGATTTTATGATGCTCAAAACTAATATGTAAAAATCATATGATAGAGTTGAATGACGATTTCATGATGATCTCTTACAAAAACTCGACTTTTGTGATAAATCCCGTGGCTGGATCATAGATTGTGTCACATCGATTACCTACTCTATTTTGGTTAATGTACAATCTCATGGTTTAATTGTTCCATCTTGCGGTCTACGACAAGGAGACCCTTTATCTCCATTCCTCTTCAAATTGTGTGTTGAAGCTTTGATTCATGTGATGAAGAAGGCTGGAGTGAGTAATTGTATTACCGGTATTTGGCTGACGAGTGATTGTCCATCGGTCCAACAACAACTCTTTGCTGATGACAATGTCTTCATGTGTAAGGCAAACTTCAGGGAGGCTGCAAAGATTCGTTGTTGTCTTAAATTATGTGGCGATGTCTTTGGTCTGAGTATTAACTTTGAGAAGTCCGTTATTACATTTGGCTCATAAACTGATCCGATCATGCAACATTGTTTGGGTCATTTTCTGGGTATTCACCAGGAAGGCAGTACAGAGAAATACTTAGGACTGTCAAAGTGTATGCTTGGCTCCAAGAGAGAGATATTAAGCTACATATGGTAAGCAGTATGTAATTGTATGACAATCAAAGCAAACTTGAGGTATCATGGCTAAAAAATGTGATTCTCTGTGTAGTCAATGTGGGTTTGATGAATGGACAATAAATCTTTCTTTTTCTGAATGTCCTCCAGCGATTTAAACTTGGGCCCTCTCAAGTATTCTTTTGATAATTGATATTTTCCTAGGAAAATCAATATGCTGCAAGTTAAAATTACCTAATCTGCCCATCTATGATAATGATGCAGTTAAGACATTTTTCATGGATCATTTGGTATATTTGGAAAGCTTGCAATTATTTTTTTTGCAAATACAAACAAGGATTTGAATGATATTTTCAAGAGGCAAAAGTCGATGCAACAATTTGGTCCACTGCAAGGAAAGAAAATTTAATGTAAGGGTATCTTCGTAATATCTAATTATCTGCCTGCTTCTTCCTGGCCTTCGTCACCACCGTATATAATAACTGAGACAACGTTAAGGATGGAAGTCGGGCAAGGCCTTACAAAGACTGCTCTACACTGATACACACGAACATACAAAGAGAACGAGAGATCTCAGAGAATGGTAGCTGAGGCCTTGCCCAAAAGCCCCGTTGCTCCACTCGTACTTGGACTCCAACCCGCAGCTCTTATCGATAACGTCGCTCCCGTCGACTGGTCTCTACTCGATCAAATTCCCGGTGATCGCGGTGGCTCCATTCCCGTAAGCCACTTTTTTCCCTTTCGATTATTTTTTCTGTTATATTTGGGGTGCCTTCCGAGCGAATTATCGCGTTTCTGATGTGGGTTTTGGCAAAATTGTGAATCTTTCTTTGGCCATGCTCCGGAATCGGAATGTGGATTTGAAATTGTGCTTTCTTCGCAATGAAATTTGAAATTCTGTTCCAGTCTGTACTAAGCGGATCTTTCTATGATTGTAGGTCCAAAAGGATGAGTTAGAGCACATACTGAAAGAGCTTAGTACACATATCAGTGTGGCGCCATTAAAGAAAATGGCTGGAGGAAGTGTGGCCAATACAGTTCGAGGGTTGAGTGTTGGGTTCGGCGTAGCCACTGGGATTATCGGGGCTTATGGTGACGATGAGCAAGGCCAATTGTTTGTGAGCAATATGGGTTTCAGTGGTGTCAGTATCTCAAGGCTGAGGAAGAAGAAAGGTTCAACTGCTCAGGTCTTCTGCCAAACTGTAAAATTGTGCTTCCTTATTTTGGAAAAGAGTTGGTTTTTATCTTCTTTTGCTAGTGGTGTTTCTTTTCAGTGTGTTTGCTTGGTTGATGGTTCTGGTAATCGGACAATGCGACCATGTCTCTCAAGTGCTGTGAAGATTCAGGTTTGTGTATTCTCGTTTTAGGGATTTAAAGATAAAGGTTATTGGTCTGTCTATAACAAAGAATAGTAAAAGCTTTTTACTCTTTCAGGCAGATGAATTAAGCAAAGAAGATTTCACAGGCTCTAAGGTAAAATCCTAGCTCCTTTAATCTCTGTTTGCCTTAAGAAGCACTCTACAATTATTGAAATTTGTTAAGACAACTTGTTGATGGTCTTTCTCTGTTATAGTGGTTGGTCCTGCGATATGCAGTTCTTAATTTAGAAGTTATTCAAGCAGCCATTCGATTTGCCAAGCAAGAAGGTCTCTGTGTTTCATTGGATTTAGCTAGTTTTGAGGTATATATTACTGGAGCAACCATAAGAAATTATTGCTTTTCTAAGTCTTGATTTGAAATATGATTTGTGGTTCTACAAATGATGAAGAATTTGAGCTTTCCATTTAAATTAAAATGATATAAACATTTTTGTGGCTAGATGGTCCGGAATTATAGATCAGAGCTTCGTCAGCTTCTGGAGTCTGGTAACATAGATCTTTGCTTTGCTAATGAGGACGAAGCAGCAGAGCTGCTAAGGTAATTGATGTTTCTTTTTCCAGCTAAGAATTGCTCAGTTTAGTTTAATTTCTCTCTCTTATGTTCATGAATTACTCCTAAGCTCTGTATTATGAGTTTCAGGGGTGAAAAAGAAGGGGGCCCAGAGGCTGCTCTTATGTTCCTGAGCAGATATTGCAGATGGGCTGTGGTAACTTTAGGGTCTAAAGGGTGCATTGCAAAACATGATAAAGAGGTTTGTCTTTGCTAAATTTCTCGGTAAGTTGTAAAGTAGCTATGCAATTCACTTAGCCATAAGCTCTTCACTCTTTACGCCCTCTTTTCTGAAGAAAAAATTGCTACTTAAAGCCATAGTTCAAATTGTGATTCAGAAAGCTCATCTTTCTGATTCGGTTATTTCAAGATCTCATTTTTCTTGTTAGGTCTGGTTGGACTGAAGGATTCTAAAAATCATGATTAATTAGTACCCTCATCTTCCAACTTGATCAGGTAGTACAAATAGCGGCCATAGGAGAGACAATAGCAACTGATGCTACGGGAGCAGGTGACCTTTTCGCAAGCGGGTTCCTGTACGGATTAATAGAGGGATTGTCTTTGGAAGAATGTTGCAAAGTGGGATCATGCAGTGGCGGATCCGCCATCCGTGCTCTTGGAGGAGAAGTAACCCCAGAAAACTGGCAATGGATGCACAAACAATTGCAGTTGAAGGACTTGCCAGTCCCTGAGCTTCACAACTGATATCCCTAGCATAATGTGGAATTTCTAGCTATTGCTTTAAAGGGTCGTTTCTTATACAACTTGCTCTTAGCTTTTAAGTTCTTCACAAAGGATCTCACGGTATTTTGTTAAAGCAAGTGGCATTGTATCTGTACTGAGGTCTCATTTTTATTCAATTCACATATTGTCAGTCTGAAAGACTTCAAAATCCTTTGTTAGGATTTAGGATGCAAAAGGTTCCCTTACAGAGTACCTGCAGAATAAAGATGTTTACAATTTCGTATTATACAAGAAACGCCATTCACATTCATGTCCAGTGAAAGCAGGAGCTACGGTCTGGTATCTCAACCCATAAGACAAGCACAGACAATAATACACTAACCAATTTTATCTGTTAATCATTTATTTCATAAAAGTTTTGTACATCACAGAATAATTCTTGCAAATCAAATAGCAGAGGTTGTACTAATAATACTTCCATTATGAAGTTGTAGCAATTATTAGTGCAAAATATAGTTGTAGCCTTATCTCAAGTTGTTGTTGGGAGCTGAGGTAGATACAGTCTCTTATTGTAGATGTTCTTACAAAATCTCTAGAACATATATATTGTAAATTCCCAAAGACAAAGGGGAATTTTTATCAGTGAAACCCAAGCTTAAGGTTATGTTTTTACCACAGACTAGCTACGATTTGGTACAAGAGAACACAGTGCTACTCGAAGAGAAGAAAAGACAGACAACTTTCAGAGAGTACTATGGTTGCTTTAGCAGTTGAAGTAGCAGAAACATGCGAAACCCGGGAACTGAGCGTGACAAGCCCCATGTAAAGCACGTTCCCATCTCTTACACTGACTGTCACAGCCACGAGTGTTGCCACAAAAACCTGTCCATGTCTTGCTTCGCCTCTCACTAACTCTTCCTTCCACTATCCCAATCTTCTCTGCAAATTCCCCAAGCATAAGTCATAATCATCTAAACATATCCAAAGATTGATAAGGGAAATCTGTAGAGCTGAAGAAACTTAAGAGTGGAGTGAGTAACATACCAGTGGTAGCAATGAGGAGCCGTGCACTTTACTATATTGTTTGTTGTGCTCACTATATAGCTGAAAGCTCTGTGTGAATTTATATAGAAAATGCTTTAACCTTACGATTTCGAAACGAATAACCATTCTCAAGAAATGTCTTTGTATTTAGTATAGTGTGAACAAGAAAAAACTATCAAGCCTACTATTTATCCAAAAACTTAATTCATCAAAACAATACAAATTTTGACAGTTTGACTATTGACTTTTAGATGAGAGATGCCGTGGAATTCCGAAGGAATCGACACTCCAACTTGTAAGAATAATCCTTAGTTTTCAAAGAACTTGAGTAACCCCTACCATAGGTATATCAAACCTAAGATTGTTGTTGTTTCAACTCGTATTCAATCAAGCAAGGTGGTGGAACCACGGAATGTAGACTCGAGTAGCCCCCACCTTTGGTATATTAAATCGAAGATTGTTTTGTTTCGACTCGCCCCTTCACGCCAATGGCTGGGAATAGCCACACAAGTGTGGTAGAAAACACTTGATAAACCGGTTTGATCTCTTGGATATGACACACCAAGAAAATCAAAAAATTCACAAAAAACAAAAGAAAATCACTCTCAAATTATTGATTAAGAAGTTGGATACCTTTAAAATGAGAATTACAGAAGTTTATAAAGAAAAGAAAGGACTCTCTTGATTTATGTAGACTTATTGAATGTCTTTGAAAATGAGAGTAAAGACTACTAAGTAAATGACATATTTTATTAGGACTTGAATGAGAATGACTCTTGAACTTTTGGCTTCTAAAATATCTTTTAGTCTCTCCAAATTCGTCACTATTCATGGGCTAGACTTTAAGACGTGATTTAAGATTTCTTTTGAACTTGTAGAAGGCTCAAAGTGGGTTGGATTTGGCAAGTATGAAGTCCAATGAATTTTTCATGTTGTTATTTGTCCAAAAAGTCTTGAATAAATCGACAAATGCTCTCTTTGATTTGTTTATCTCGTGCTCTTGTAATTGGTCGAGCTGGAATCTCCAAAGCTTTCTCGCGATCTCCCTTGCTTAGCTCCAAGTTCTCCTTAGCTTCCTTGATGCTATCCATGATCATACAATTATGATGTCTAATTTGTTCGGACATGTTACTATCCTAGACATATTTGAGTGTGACATGAAAAGTTTTTACGTTTTAGCAAAGAGTCTGTGTGACAAGCACATCTCCCGAGGCAAGCTCCAAAAGGCAAAGCAACAATCACTTCTCATATCTCATCTATGCCTAGAAATCATCCTTTAGACAAGGGAGGAACCTCATCTGCTCGCCCACAACAAAAAAAACCTTGCAGTAGCACAAAAGAACCTCATCTGCTCTCATGCTGTAATGTTCTGATATGACCTAGATCGCTTATGTGAGACCCAACATTGGGTTAATGAATTAATTTTGTGGCCCATAAGGCCCAATAAAAGGATTCTCAAGGGAGATCAAGTTGTTGAGAAAAAAGGAAAATATGCATCTTCTTAACATATCACCAAAACCTAGTGTGTTCCCCTATTTAAACCACCAATTCAGAGCCACCTAAGCTTCTTCCTCTTATGAATCTTCAAACTCGAGCCTCATAGCAAGTATCTTCATTGCCGAAGTTGATTGATCAACCTAGAGCAGCCTCCAAGTGATAAGAAATCCAGTCCCAACCACTATTTTTCGGGGCCCATAACTAATCTGATATTAATCGCCTATTGATGATTTTGGTAGTTCTCGAAAGATCTTTCTCTCAAGTTTATGTAGCTTCAAAAGGATCATTGATCGAAGTAGTATTAAGAGAGTTACATCGAGTTTAAGGTAAGACATCAACTCAGTCTCTATTTCCAGACTTAGAGAATTCTGAGTTTTGTTCTAATTACTGTGTTCGACTTGGCATATTTGGGGTCGTTTTCTGACTAGATGTGTGCAAGGAAAGTCAGGTTTTTTCTGGATTTAGATAAAGGGAACATTCAGGAACGCAACAGAACCGCCAGACCTTCGAATCTAGGTAAGAGATCTGTAATGTCGTTTCTTGGTCAGCAAGAATCATCTATTTTGTTGACTGATGAACCCTAGTTCTGTCTGGTTGCTTGTGTGTGAAGGTTTCTTGTGTGAAAGTTGTTGAATTTGTTTTTGGCTGCGTTTTTGAATCTGTCACCGGCCAATCTAGGTGAGGATATGATCTGCGAGACTTTTAGTTTTAATTTAATATTACTCGTTTATTTTAGAAATTAAAAAATATTTAATTAGAATATTTTTAATCATATATAAAATATTATATAACTCTTAGATAATATTTTAGGGCTTTTGTGAAGGTTTGGAAATAGATAGTCGTTTGAATTATTATATAATATATAAATAATTAAAATATGTATTTGTTGAGGCATCTCGTAAGAGGTAATATATTTGATGTTTTGATGAAAAGTAAGTAGATAAACAATGAGTAAAGGACTAAGTGACATGTCTCTTAAAAAGTGGTGATGCGGAGGAATTGGGCTACGGGCCGACAATCCCCGTGGAAAAAAGACAATTGTCTGGATGTCTCTTAAAAAGTGTGACACGGAGGAATTGGGCTACGGGCCGACAATCCTCGTGGAAAAGAGACAATGGTCTGGAGTGAGCCGATGGGACCGCTTCATCCCAAAAACCGCTAACGAGCTCGAGAGGATCGAGTTACGGACCATGGTCTCCCAACCGAGGGGCTCTGAAGCCATCGTGGAGTATGGTTGAGCTGATGTGTGCGACGTTGGCTGCTACTAGCAGACCAGCCTGATTGGTACACATGATTGCTTTCTATGCTTAGGATAGACGATGTTTAGTATTAAGTTAGAACTTTGTACCTCAGTGGGCAGAAGTGATCTCCTCACTGAGTATTTATACTCACCCCCTCCTTTTTCTCTTTTTGCAGATGGAATCTAGGATCCTGAGTAGCTGCCAAGTCTCCCTTTTGCATTGAAGTTATTTATTTTACTTATTTATTTCGTTGCCTTGAACCTAGCGAAAAGAGATCACATGTGTAGAACAATCATATGGACATTGCTAGCTGTAAGGAAAAAGTTATACTTTATAACTAAAGCACAGTAATTCATGACGGGTCACCAAAAGCCATAGCTTTTAGATTAAGGAAAAATGGTAATGTTGCGATCAATAATATCACTTTAAATTGGCAGAGCACACTTTCTTATATCAAAATTACAAAACTTTGCTTTGAACGTAGCTAAAAGAGATGACATGTGTAGAATGATCATGTGAACATTGCTAGCCCTAAGGATCAAATTATACTTCATAACATAATAACTAAATCAAAGTAGTTCATGCTGGGTTCACCAATAGACGTTAGCTTCAAGATTAATGCAAAATGGTAATGTTGCAATCAATAATATCACTTTAAATTGGCAGAGCACACTTTCTCATATCAAAATTAGAAAACTTTGCTTTAAACGTAGCTAAAAGAGATGACATGTGTAGAATGATCATGTGAACATTGCTAGCCCTAAGGATCAAATTATACTTCATAACATAAAAACGAAATCAAAGTAGTTCATGGTGGGTTCACCAATAGACTTTAGCTTCAAGATTAACGCAAAATGGTAATGTTGCAATCAATAATATCACTTTAAATTGGCAGAGCACACTTTCTCATATCAAAATTAGAAAACTTTGCTTTGAACGTAGCTAAAAGAGATAACATGTGTAGAATGATCATGTGAACATTGCTAGCCCTAAGGATCAAATTATACTTCATAACATCATAACTAAATCAAAGTCGTTCATGCTGGGTTCACCAATAGATGTTAGCTTCAAGATTAATGCAAAATGGTAGTGTTGCAATCAATAATATCACTTTAAATTGGCAGAGCACACTTTCTCATATCAAAATTAGAAAACTTTGCTTTGAACGTAGCTAAAAGAGATGACATGTGTAGAATGATCATGTGAACATTGCTAGCCCTAAGGATCAAATTATACTTCATAACATAATAACTAAATCAAAGTAGTTCATGCTGGGTTCACCAATATACGTTAGCTTCAAGATTAACGCAAAATGGTAATGTTGCAATCAATAATATCACTTTAAATTGGCAGAGCACACTTTCTCATATCAAAATTAGAAAACTTTGCTTTGAACGTAGCTAAAAGAGATGACATGTGTAGAATGATCATGTGAACATTGCTAGCCCTAAGAATCAAATTATACTTCATAACATAAAAACGAAATCAAAGTAGTTCATGGTGGGTTCACCAATAGACTTTAGCTTCAAGACTAACGCAAAATGGTAATGTTCCGATCAATAATATCACTTTAAATTGGCAGAGCACACTTTCTCATATCAAAATTACAAAACTTTCCTTTGAACGTAGCTAAAAGAGATGACATGCGTAGAATGATCATGTGAACATTGCTAGCCCAAAGGATCAAATTATACTTCATAACATAATAACTAAATCAAAGTAGTTCATGGTGGGTTCACAAATAGACGTTAGCTTCAAGATTAACGCAAAATTGTAATGTTGCGATCAATAATATCACTTTAAATTGGCAGAGCACACTTTCTCATATCAAAATTACAAAACATTGCTTTAAACGTAGCTAAAAGAGATGACATGTGTAGAATGATCATGTGAACATTGCTAGCCCTAAGGATCAAATTATACTTCATAACATAATAACTAAATCAAAGTAGTTCATGGTGGGTTCACAAATAGACGTTAGCTTCAAGATTAACGCAAAATGGTAATGTTGCGATCAATAATATCACTTTAAATTGGCAGAGCACACTTTCTCATATCAAAATTACATAACTTTGCTTTAAATGTAGCTAAAAGAGATGACATGTGTAGAATGATCATGTGAACATTGCTAGCCCTAAGGATCAAATTATACTTCATAACATAATAACTAAATCAAAGTAGTTCATGCTGGGTTCACCAATAGATGTTAGCTTCAAGAGTAACGCAAAATGGTAAGGTTACGTCCCATGACACCACACCAAGTTTCCTTAGCACAATTTCGCATGTCAAAATGCCAGAATTTTGCCATGACCCTAGCTAAAAGAGATCATAAGTGTAGAAGGATCATATGAAAATTGCTATCCAGAAGGATCAAACTCTACTTCATAACTTAGCCAAAGTAGTTCATGATCGGTTTACCAACAGACATAGCTTCTAGATTAAGGCCAAATGATAAAATATGACACAAGTCTAAGTTGCCTTAGCACAAATTATCATGTGTAAAAGATATCACATAGGTAGAAGGATGATATAAACATTGCTAGCTCTAAGGATCAAGTTCTACTGCATAACTCAACCAAAGTATTTCATGACGGATTTACCAATAAACATAGCTTCTTGATTAAGGCAAAATGGTAATGTCGTCTCATGTCTAAGTGACATTATGTTGCCTTGCACCTAGCGAAAAGAGATCACATATGTAGAACAATTATATGAACATTGCTAGCTCTAAGGAAAAAGTTCTACTTTACAACTAAACCAAAGTAACACATGACGGGTTCACCAAAAGCCATAGCTTTTAGATTAAGGAAAAATGGTAATGTTGCGATCAATAATATCACTTTAAATTGGCAGAGCACACTTGCTCATATTAAAATTACATAACTTTGCCTTGAACGTAGCTAAAAGAGATGACATGTGTAGAATGATCATGTGAACATTGCTAGCCCTAAGGATCAAATTATACTTCATAACATAATAACTAAATCAAAGTAGTTCATGATGGGTTAACCAATAGACGTTAGCTTCAAGATTAACGCAAAATGGTAATGTTGCAATCAATAATATCACTTTAAATTGGCAGAGCACACTTTCTCATATCAAAATTAGAAAACTTTGCTTTGAACGTAGCTAAAAGAGATGACATGTGTAGAATGATCATGTGAACATTGCTAGCCCTAAGGATCAAATTATACTTCATAACATAATAACTAAATCAAAGTAGTTCATGCTGGGTTCACCAATATACGTTAGCTTCAAGATTAACGCAAAATGGTAATGTTGCAATCAATAATATCACTTTAAATTGGCAGAGCACACTTTCTCATATCAAAATTAGAAAACTTTGCTTTGAACGTAGCTAAAAGAGATGACATGTGTAGAATGATCATGTGAACATTGCTAGCCCTAAGGATCAAATTATACTTCATAACATAAAAACGAAATCAAAGTAGTTCATGGTGGGTTCACCAATAGACTTTAGCTTCAAGATTAACGCAAAATGGTAATGTTGCAATCAATAATATCACTTTAAATTGGCAGAGCACACTTTCTCATATCAAAATTAGAAAACTTTGCTTTAAACGTAGCTAAAAGAGATGACATGCGTAGAATGATCATGTGAACATTGCTAGCCCTAAGGATCAAATTATACTTCATAACATAATAACTAAATCAAAGTAGTTCATGCTGGGTTCACCAATATACGTTAGCTTCAAGATTAACGCAAAATGGTAATGTTGCAATCAATAATATCACTTTAAATTGGCAGAGCACACTTTCTCATATCAAAATTAGAAAACTTTGCTTTGAACGTAGCAAAAGAGATGACATGTGTAGAATGATCATGTGAACATTGCTAGCCCTAAGGATCAAATTATACTTCATAACATAAAAACGAAATCAAAGTAGTTCATGTTGGGTTCACCAATATACATTAGCTTCAAGATTAACGCAAAATGGTAATGTTGCAATCAATAATATCACTTTAAATTGGCAGAGCACACTTTCTCATATCAAAATTAGAAAACTTTGCTTTAAACGTAGTGACATGTGTAGAATGATCATGTGAACATTGCTAGCCCTAAGGATCAAATTATACTTCATAACATAATAACTAAATCAAAGTAGTTCATGGTGGGTTCACAAATAGACGTTAGCTTCAAGATTAACGCAAAATGGTAATGTTCCGATCAATAATATCACTTTAAATTGGCAGAGCACACTTTCTCATATCAAAATTACATAACTTTGCTTTAAATGTAGCTAAAAGAGATGACATGTGTAGAATGATCATGTGAACATTGCTAGCCCTAAGGATCAAATTATACTTCATAACATAATAACTAAATCAAAGTAGTTCATGGTGGGTTCACAAATAGACGTTAGCTTCAAGATTAACGCAAAATGGTAATGTTGCGATCAATAATATCACTTTAAATGGGCAGAGCACACTTTCTCATATCAAAATTACATAACTTTGCTTTAAATGTAGCTAAAAGAGATGACATGTGTAGAATGATCATGTGAACATTGCTAGCCCTAAGGATCAAATTATACTTCATAACATAATAACTAAATCAAAGTAGTTCATGCTGGGTTCACCAATAGATGTTAGCTTCAAGAGTAACGCAAAATGGTAAGGTTACGTCCCATGACACCACACCAAGTTTCCTTAGCACAATTTCGCATGTCAAAATGCCAGAATTTTGCCATGACCCTTGCTAAAAGAGATCATAAGTGTAGAAGGATCATATGAAAATTGCTATCCAGAAGGATCAAACTCTACTTCATAACTTAGCCAAAGTAGTTCATGATCGGTTTACCAACAGACATAGCTTCTAGATTAAGGCAAAATGATAAAATATGACACAACTCTAAGTTGCCTTAGCACAAATTATCATGTGTAAAAGATATCATATATGTAGAAGGATGATATAAACATTGCTAGCTCTAAGGATCAAGTTCTACTGCATAACTCAACCAAAGTATTTCATGACGGATTTACCAATAAACATAGCTTCTTGATTAAGGCAAAATGGTAATGTCGTCTCATGTCTAAGTGACATTATGTTGCCTTGAACCTAGCGAAAAGAGATCACATGTGTAGAACGATCATATGGACATTGCTAGCTCCAAGGAAAAAGTTCTACTTTATAACTAAAGCAAAGTAATTCATGACGGGTCACCAAAAGCCATAGCTTTTAGATTAAGGAAAAATGGTAATGTTGCGATCAATAATATCACTTTAAATTGGCAGAGCACACTTTCTTATATCAAAATTACAAAACTTTGCTTTGAACGTAGCTAAAAGAGATGACATGTGTAGTAGAATGATCATGTGAACATTGCTAGCCCTAAGGATCAAATTATACTTCATAACATAATAACTAAATCAAAGTAGTTCATGATGGGTTCACCAATAGACGTTAGCTTCAAGATTAACGCAAAATGGTAATGTTGCAATCAATAATATCACTTTAAATTGGCAGAGCACACTTTCTCATATCAAAATTAGAAAACTTTGCTTTGAACGTAGGTAAAAGAGATGACATGTGTAGAATGATCATGTGAACATTGGTAGCCCTAAGGATCAAATTATACTTCATAACATAAAAACGAAATCAAAGTAGTTCATGGTGGGTTCACCAATAGACTTTAGCTTTTGGATTAAGGAAAAATGGTAATGTTCCGATCAATAATATCACTTTAAATTGGCAGAGCACACTTTCTAATATCAAAATTAGAAAACTTTGCTTTGAACGTAGCTAAAAGAGATGACATGTGTAGAATGATCATGTGAACATTGCTAGCCCTAAGGATCAAATTATACTTCATAACATAATAACTAAACCAAAGTAGTTCATGATGGGTTCACCAATAGACGTTAGCTTCAAGATTAACGCAAAATGGTAATGTTGCAATCAATAATATCACTTTAAATTGGCAGAGCACACTTTCTCATATCAAAATTAGAAAACTTTTCTTTAAACGTAGTGACATGTGTAGAATGATCATGTGAACATTGCTAGCCCTAAGGATCAAATTATACTTCATAACATAATAACTAAATCAAAGTAGTTCATGGTGGGTTCACAAATAGACGTTAGCTTCAAGATTAACGCAAAATGGTAATGTTGCAATCAATAATATCACTTTAAATTGGCAGAGCACACTTTCTCATATCAAAATTAGAAAACTTTGTTTTAAACGTAGCTAAAAGAGATGACATGTGTAGAATGATCATGTGAACATTGCTAGCCCTAAGGATCAAATTATACTTCATAACATACTAACTAAATCAAAGTAGTTCATGGTGGGTTCACAAATAGACGTTAGCTTCAAGATTAATGCAAAATGGTAATGTTACGATCAATAATATCACTTTAAATTGGCAGAGCACACTTTCTCATATCAAAATTACATAACTTTGCTTTAAATGTAGCTAAAAGAGATGACATGTGTAGAATGATCATGTGAACATTGCTAGCCCTAAGGATCAAATTATACTTCATAACATAATAACTAAATCAAAGTAGTTCATGGTGGGTTCACAAATAGACGTTAGCTTCAAGATTAACGCAAAATGGTAATGTTGCGATCAATAATATCACTTTAAATTGGCAGAGCACACTTTCTCATATCAAAATTACATAACTTTGCTTTAAATGTAGCTAAAAGAGATGACATGTGTAGAATGATCATGTGAACATTGCTAGCCCTAAGGATCAAATTATACTTCATAACATAATAACTAAATCAAAGTAGTTCATGCTGGGTTCACCAATAGATGTTAGCTTCAAGAGTAACGCAAAATGGTAAGGTTACGTCCCATGACACCACACCAAGTTTCCTTAGCACAATTTCGCATGTCAAAATGCCAGAATTTTGCCATGACCCTAGCTAAAAGATATCATAAGTGGAGAAGGATCATATGAAAATTGCTATCCAGAAGGATCAAACTCTACTTCATAACTTAGCCAAAGTAGTTCATGATCGGTTTACCAACAGACATAGCTTCTAGATTAAGGCAAAATGATAAAATATGACACAACTCTAAGTTGCCTTAGCACAAATTATCATGTGTAAAAGATATCACATATGTAGAAGGATGATATAAACATTGCTAGCTCTAAGGATCAAGTTCTACTGCATAACTCAACCAAAGTATTTCATGACGGATTTACCAATAAACATAGCTTCTTGATTAAGGAAAAATGGTAGTGTCGTCTCATGTCTAAGTGACATTATGTTGCCTTGAACCTAGCGAAAAGAGATCACATGTGTAGAACGATCATATGGACATTGCTAGCTCTAAGGAAAAAGTTTTACTTTATAACTAAAGCAAAGTAATTCATGAGGGGTCATTAAAAGCCATAGCTTTTGGATTAAGGAAAAATGGTAATGTTGCGATTAATAATATCACTTTAAATTGGCAGAGCACACTTTCTTATATCAAAATTACAAAACTTTGCTTTGAACGTAGCTAAAAGAGATGACATGTGTAGAATGATCATGTGAACATTGCTAGCCCTAAGGATCAAATTATACTTCATAACATAATAACTAAATCAAAGTAGTTCATGATGGGTTCACCAATAGACGTTAGCTTCAAGATTAACGCAAAATGGTAATGTTGCAATCAATAATATCACTTTAAATTGGCAGAGCACACTTTCTCATATCAAAATTAGAAAACTTTGCTTTAAACGTAGTGACATGTGTAGAATGATCATGTGAACATTGCTAGCCCTAAGGATCAAATTATACTTCATAACATAATAACTAAATCAAAGTAGTTCATGGTGGGTTCACAAATAGACGTTAGCTTCAAGATTAACGCAAAATGGTAATGTTGCAATCAATAATATCACTTTAAATTGGCAGAGCACAATTTCTCATATCAAAATTAGAAAACTTTGCTTTAAACGTAGCTAAAAGAGATGACATGTGTAGAATGATCATGTGAACATTGCTAGCCCTAAGGATCAAATTATACTTCATAACATAATAACTAAATCAAAGTAGTTCATGGTGGGTTCACAAATAGACGTTAGCTTCAAGATTAACGCAAAATGGTAATGTTGCGATCAATAATATCACTTTAAATTGGCAGAGCACACTTTCTCATATCAAAATTACATAACTTTGCTTTAAATGTAGCTAAAAGAGATGACATGTGTAGAATGATCATGTGAACATTGCTAGCCCTAAGGATCAAATTATACTTCATAACATAATAACTAAATCAAAGTAGTTCATGCTGGGTTCACCAATAGATGTTAGCTTCAAGAGTAACGCAAAATGGTAAGGTTACGTCCCATGACACCACACCAAGTTTCCTTAGCACAATTTCGCATGTCAAAATGCCAGAATTTTGCCATGACCCTAGCTAAAAGATATCATAAGTGTAGAAGGATCATATGAAAATTGCTATCCAGAAGGATCAAACTCTACTTCATAACTTAGCCAAAGTAGTTCATGATCGGTTTACCAACAGACATAGCTTCTAGATTAAGGCAAAATGATAAAATATGACACAACTCTAAGTTGCCTTAGCACAAATTATCATGTGTAAAAGATATCACATATGTAGAAGGATGATATAAACATTGCTAGCTCTAAGGATCAAGTTCTACTGCATAACTCAACCAAAGTATTTCATGACGGATTTACCAATAAACATAGCTTCTTGATTAAGGAAAAATGGTAGTGTCGTCTCATGTCTAAGTGACATTATGTTGCCTTGAACCTAGCGAAAAGAGATCACATGTGTAGAACGATCATATGGACATTGCTAGCTCTAAGGAAAAAGTTTTACTTTATAACTAAAGCAAAGTAATTCATGAGGGGTCATTAAAAGCCATAGCTTTTGGATTAAGGAAAAATGGTAATGTTGCGATTAATAATATCACTTTAAATTGGCAGAGCACACTTTCTTATATCAAAATTACAAAACTTTGCTTTGAACGTAGCTAAAAGAGATGACATGTGTAGAATGATCATGTGAACATTGCTAGCCCTAAGGATCAAATTATACTTCATAACATAATAACTAAATCAAAGTAGTTCATGATGGGTTCACCAATAGACGTTAGCTTCAAGATTAACGCAAAATGGTAATGTTGCAATCAATAATATCACTTTAAATTGGCAGAGCACACTTTCTCATATCAAAATTAGAAAACTTTGCTTTAAACGTAGTGACATGTGTAGAATGATCATGTGAACATTGCTAGCCCTAAGGATCAAATTATACTTCATAACATAATAACTAAATCAAAGTAGTTCATGGTGGGTTCACAAATAGACGTTAGCTTCAAGATTAACGCAAAATGGTAATGTTGCAATCAATAATATCACTTTAAATTGGCAGAGCACAATTTCTCATATCAAAATTAGAAAACTTTGCTTTAAACGTAGCTAAAAGAGATGACATGTGTAGAATGATCATGTGAACATTGCTAGCCCTAAGGATCAAATTATACTTCATAACATAATAACTAAATCAAAGTAGTTCATGGTGGGTTCACAAATAGACGTTAGCTTCAAGATTAACGCAGAATGGTAATGTTACGATCAATAATATCACTTTAAATTGGCAGAGCACACTTTCTCATATCAAAATTACATAACTTTGCTTTAAATGTAGCTAAAAGAGATGACATGTGTAGAATGATCATGTGAACATTGCTAGCCCTAAGGATCAAATTATACTTCATAACATAATAACTAAATCAAAGTAGTTCATGGTGGGTTCACAAATAGACGTTAGCTTCAAGATTAACGCAAAATGGTAATGTTGCAATCAATAATATCACTTTAAATTGGCAGAGCACACTTTCTCATATCAAAATTAGAAAACTTTGCTTTAAACGTAGCTAAAAGAGATGACATGTGTAGAATGATCATGTGAACATTGCTAGCCCTAAGGATCAAATTATACTTCATAACATAATAACTAAATCAAAGTAGTTCATGGTGGGTTCACAAATAGACGTTAACTTCAAGATTAACGCAAAATGGTAATGTTACGATCAATAATATCACTTTAAATTGGCAGAGCACACTTTCTCATATCAAAATTACATAACTTTGCTTTAAATGTAGCTAAAAGAGATGACATGTGTAGAATGATCATGTGAACATTGCTAGCCCTAAGGATCAAATTATACTTCATAACATAATAACTAAATCAAAGTAGTTCATGGTGGGTTCACAAATAGACGTTAGCTTCAAGATTAACGCAAAATGGTAATGTTGCAATCAATAATATCACTTTAAATTGGCAGAGCACACTTTCTCATATGAAAATTAGAAAACTTTGCTTTAAACATAGCTAAAAGAGATGACATGTGTAGAATGATCATGTGAACATTGCTAGCCCTAAGGATCAAATTATACTTCATAACATAAAAACGAAATCAAAGTAGTTCATGGTGGGTTCACCAATAGACTTTAGCTTTTGGATTAAGGAAAAATGGTAATGTTCCGATCAATAATATCACTTTAAATTGGCAGAGCACACTTTCTCATATCAAAATTAGAAAACTTTGCTTTGAACGTAGCTAAAAGAGATGACATGTGTAGAATGATCATGTGAACATTGCTAGCCCTAAGGATCAAATTATACTTCATAACATAATAACTAAATCAAAGTAGTTCATGATGGGTTCACCAATAGACGTTAGCTTCAAGATTAACGCAAAATGGTAATGTTGCAATCAATAATATCACTTTAAATTGGCAGAGCACACTTTCTCATATCAAAATTAGAAAACTTTGCTTTAAACGTAGTGACATGTGTAGAATGATCATGTGAACATTGCTAGCCCTAAGGATCAAATTATACTTCATAACATAATAACTAAATCAAAGTAGTTCATGGTGGGTTCACAAATAGACGTTAGCTTCAAGATTAACGCAAAATGGTAATGTTGCGATCAATAATATCACTTTAAATTGGCAGAGCACACTTTCTCATATCAAAATTACATAACTTTGCTTTAAATGTAGCTAAAAGAGATGACATGTGTAGAATGATCATGTGAACATTGCTAGCCCTAAGGATCAAATTATACTTCATAACATAATAACTAAATCAAAGTAGTTCATGCTGGGTTCACCAATAGATGTTAGCTTCAAGAGTAACGCAAAATGGTAAGGTTACGTCCCATGACACCACACCAAGTTTCCTTAGCACAATTTCGCATGTCAAAATGCCAGAATTTTGCCATGACCCTAGCTAAAAGATATCATAAGTGTAGAAGGATCATATGAAAATTGCTATCCAGAAGGATCAAACTCTACTTCATAACTTAGCCAAAGTAGTTCATGATCGGTTTACCAACAGACATAGCTTCTAGATTAAGGCAAAATGATAAAATATGACACAACTCTAAGTTGCCTTAGCACAAATTATCATGTGTAAAAGATATCACATATGTAGAAGGATGATATAAACATTGCTAGCTCTAAGGATCAAGTTCTACTGCATAACTCAACCAAAGTATTTCATGACGGATTTACCAATAAACATAGCTTCTTGATTAAGGAAAAATGGTAGTGTCGTCTCATGTCTAAGTGACATTATGTTGCCTTGAACCTAGCGAAAAGAGATCACATGTGTAGAACGATCATATGGACATTGCTAGCTCTAAGGAAAAAGTTTTACTTTATAACTAAAGCAAAGTAATTCATGAGGGGTCATTAAAAGCCATAGCTTTTGGATTAAGGAAAAATGGTAATGTTGCGATTAATAATATCACTTTAAATTGGCAGAGCACACTTTCTTATATCAAAATTACAAAACTTTGCTTTGAACGTAGCTAAAAGAGATGACATGTGTAGAATGATCATGTGAACATTGCTAGCCCTAAGGATCAAATTATACTTCATAACATAATAACTAAATCAAAGTAGTTCATGATGGGTTCACCAATAGACGTTAGCTTCAAGATTAACGCAAAATGGTAATGTTGCAATCAATAATATCACTTTAAATTGGCAGAGCACACTTTCTCATATCAAAATTAGAAAACTTTGCTTTAAACGTAGTGACATGTGTAGAATGATCATGTGAACATTGCTAGCCCTAAGGATCAAATTATACTTCATAACATAATAACTAAATCAAAGTAGTTCATGGTGGGTTCACAAATAGACGTTAGCTTCAAGATTAACGCAAAATGGTAATGTTGCAATCAATAATATCACTTTAAATTGGCAGAGCACAATTTCTCATATCAAAATTAGAAAACTTTGCTTTAAACGTAGCTAAAAGAGATGACATGTGTAGAATGATCATGTGAACATTGCTAGCCCTAAGGATCAAATTATACTTCATAACATAATAACTAAATCAAAGTAGTTCATGGTGGGTTCACAAATAGACGTTAGCTTCAAGATTAACGCAGAATGGTAATGTTACGATCAATAATATCACTTTAAATTGGCAGAGCACACTTTCTCATATCAAAATTACATAACTTTGCTTTAAAAGTAGCTAAAAGAGATGACATGTGTAGAATGATCATGTGAACATTGCTAGCCCTAAGGATCAAATTATACTTCATAACATAATAACTAAATCAAAGTAGTTCATGGTGGGTTCACAAATAGACGTTAGCTTCAAGATTAACGCAAAATGGTAATGTTGCAATCAATAATATCACTTTAAATTGGCAGAGCACACTTTCTCATATCAAAATTAGAAAACTTTGCTTTAAACGTAGCTAAAAGAGATGACATGTGTAGAATGATCATGTGAACATTGCTAGCCCTAAGGATCAAATTATACTTCATAACATAATAACTAAATCAAAGTAGTTCATGGTGGTTTCACAAATAGACGTTAACTTCAAGATTAACGCAAAATGGTAATGTTACGATCAATAATATCACTTTAAATTGGCAGAGCACACTTTCTCATATCAAAATTACATAACTTTGCTTTAAATGTAGCTAAAAGAGATGACATGTGTAGAATGATCATGTGAACATTGCTAGCCCTAAGGATCAAATTATACTTCATAACATAATAACTAAATCAAAGTAGTTCATGGTGGGTTCACAAATAGACGTTAGCTTCAAGATTAACGCAAAATGGTAATGTTGCAATCAATAATATCACTTTAAATTGGCAGAGCACACTTTCTCATATGAAAATTAGAAAACTTTGCTTTAAACGTAGCTAAAAGAGATGACATGTGTAGAATGATCATGTGAACATTGCTAGCCCTAAGGATCAAATTATACTTCATAACATAAAAACGAAATCAAAGTAGTTCATGGTGGGTTCACCAATAGACTTTAGCTTTTGGATTAAGGAAAAATGGTAATGTTCCGATCAATAATATCACTTTAAATTGGCAGAGCACACTTTCTCATATCAAAATTAGAAAACTTTGCTTTGAACGTAGCTAAAAGAGATGACATGTGTAGAATGATCATGTGAACATTGCTAGCCCTAAGGATCAAATTATACTTCATAACATAATAACTAAATCAAAGTAGTTCATGATGGGTTCACCAATAGACGTTAGCTTCAAGATTAACGCAAAATGGTAATGTTGCAATCAATAATATCACTTTAAATTGGCAGAGCACACTTTCTCATATCAAAATTAGAAAACTTTGCTTTAAACGTAGTGACATGTGTAGAATGATCATGTGAACATTGCTAGCCCTAAGGATCAAATTATACTTCATAACATAATAACTAAATCAAAGTAGTTCATGGTGGGTTCACAAATAGACGTTAGCTTCAAGATTAACGCAAAATGGTAATGTTGCAATCAATAATATCACTTTAAATTGGCAGAGCACAATTTCTCATATCAAAATTAGAAAACTTTGCTTTAAACGTAGCTAAAAGAGATGACATGTGTAGAATGATCATGTGAACATTGCTAGCCCTAAGGATCAAATTATACTTCATAACATAATAACTAAATCAAAGTAGTTCATGGTGGGTTCACAAATAGACGTTAGCTTCAAGATTAACGCAGAATGGTAATGTTACGATCAATAATATCACTTTAAATTGGCAGAGCACACTTTCTCATATCAAAATTACATAACTTTGCTTTAAATGTAGCTAAAAGAGATGACATGTGTAGAATGATCATGTGAACATTGCTAGCCCTAAGGATCAAATTATACTTCATAACATAATAACTAAATCAAAGTAGTTCATGGTGGGTTCACAAATAGACGTTAGCTTCAAGATTAACGCAAAATGGTAATGTTGCAATCAATAATATCACTTTAAATTGGCAGAGCACACTTTCTCATATCAAAATTAGAAAACTTTGCTTTAAACGTAGCTAAAAGAGATGACATGTGTAGAATGATCATGTGAACATTGCTAGCCCTAAGGATCAAATTATACTTCATAACATAATAACTAAATCAAAGTAGTTCATGGTGGGTTCACAAATAGACGTTAGCTTCAAGATTAACGCAAAATGGTAATGTTACGATCAATAATATCACTTTAAATTGGCAGAGCACACTTTCTCATATCAAAATTACATAACTTTGCTTTAAATGTAGCTATAAGAGATGACATGTGTAGAATGATCATGTGAACATTGCTAGCCCTAAGGATCAAATTATACTTCATAACATAATAACTAAATCAAAGTAGTTCATGGTGGGTTCACAAATAGACGTTAGCTTCAAGATTAACGCAAAATGGTAATGTTGCAATCAATAATATCACTTTAAATTGGCAGAGCACACTTTCTCATATGAAAATTAGAAAACTTTGCTTTAAACGTAGCTAAAAGAGATGACATGTGTAGAATGATCATGTGAACATTGCTAGCCCTAAGGATCAAATTATACTTCATAACATAAAAACGAAATCAAAGTAGTTCATGGTGGGTTCACCAATAGACTTTAGCTTTTGGATTAAGGAAAAATGGTAATGTTCCGATCAATAATATCACTTTAAATTGGCAGAGCACACTTTCTCATATCAAAATTAGAAAACTTTGCTTTGAACGTAGCTAAAAGAGATGACATGTGTAGAATGATCATGTGAACATTGCTAGCCCTAAGGATCAAATTATACTTCATAACATAATAACTAAATCAAAGTTGTTCATGATGGGTTCACCAATAGACGTTAGCTTCAAGATTAACGCAAAATGGTAATGTTGCAATCAATAATATCACTTTAAATTGGCAGAGCACACTTTCTCATATCAAAATTAGAAAACTTTGCTTTAAACGTAGTGACATGTGTAGAATGATCATGTGAACATTGCTAGCCCTAAGGATCAAATTATACTTCATAACATAATAACTAAATCAAAGTAGTTCATGGTGGGTTCACAAATAGACGTTAGCTTCAAGATTAACGCAAAATGGTAATGTTGCAATCAATAATATCACTTTAAATTGGCAGAGCACACTTTCTCATATCAAAATTAGAAAACTTTGCTTTAAACGTAGCTAAAAGAGATGACATGTGTAGAATGATCATGTGAACATTGGTAGCCCTAAGGATCAAATTATACTTCATAACATAATAACTAAATCAAAGTAGTTCATGGTGGGTTCACAAATAGACGTTAGCTTCAAGATTAACGCAAAATGGTAATGTTACGATCAATAATATCACTTTAAATTGGCAGAGCACACTTTCTCATATCAAAATTACATAACTTTGCTTTAAATGTAGCTAAAAGAGATGACATGTGTAGAATGATCATGTGAACATTGCTAGCCCTAAGGATCAAATTATACTTCATAACATAATAACTAAATCAAAGTAGTTCATGGTGGGTTCACAAATAGACGTTAGCTTCAAGATTAACGCAAAATGGTAATGTTGCAATCAATAATATCACTTTAAATTGGCAGAGCACACTTTCTCATATGAAAATTAGAAAACTTTGCTTTAAACGTAGCTAAAAGAGATGACATGTGTAGAATGATCATGTGAACATTGCTAGCCCTAAGGATCAAATTATACTTCATAACATAAAAACGAAATCAAAGTAGTTCATGGTGGGTTCACCAATAGACTTTAGCTTTTGGATTAAGGAAAAATGGTAATGTTCCGATCAATAATATCACTTTAAATTGGCAGAGCACACTTTCTCATATCAAAATTAGAAAACTTTGCTTTGAACGTAGCTAAAAGAGATGACATGTGTAGAATGATCATGTGAACATTGCTAGCCCTAAGGATCAAATTATACTTCATAACATAATAACTAAATCAAAGTAGTTCATGATGGGTTCACCAATAGACGTTAGCTTCAAGATTAACGCAAAATGGTAATGTTGCAATCAATAATATCACTTTAAATTGGCAGAGCACACTTTCTCATATCAAAATTAGAAAACTTTGCTTTAAACGTAGCTAAAAGAGATGACATGTGTAGAATGATCATGTGAACATTGGTAGCCCTAAGGATCAAATTATACTTCATAACATAATAACTAAATCAAAGTAGTTCATGGTGGGTTCACAAATAGACGTTAGCTTCAAGATTAACGCAAAATGGTAATGTTACGATCAATAATATCACTTTAAATTGGCAGAGCACACTTTCTCATATCAAAATTACATAACTTTGCTTTAAATGTAGCTAAAAGAGATGACATGTGTAGAATGATCATGTGAACATTGCTAGCCCTAAGGATCAAATTATACTTCATAACATAATAACTAAATCAAAGTAGTTCATGGTGGGTTCACAAATAGACGTTAGCTTCAAGATTAACGCAAAATGGTAATGTTGCAATCAATAATATCACTTTAAATTGGCAGAGCACACTTTCTCATATGAAAATTAGAAAACTTTGCTTTAAACGTAGCTAAAACTCTCTCTCTCTTTTTTTTTTTTTTTTTTTTTTTTTTTTTTTTTTTTTTTTTTTTTTTTTTTTTTTTTTTTTTTTTTTTTTTTTTTTTTTTTTTATGGGTTCACCAATAGACTTTAGCTTTTGGATTAAGGAAAAATGGTAATGTTCCGATCAATAATATCACTTTAAATTGGCAGAGCACACTTTCTCATATCAAAATTAGAAAACTTTGCTTTGAACGTAGCTAAAAGAGATGACATGTGTAGAATGATCATGTGAACATTGCTAGCCCTAAGGATCAAATTATACTTCATAACATAATAACTAAATCAAAGTAGTTCATGATGGGTTCACCAATAGACGTTAGCTTCAAGATTAACGCAAAATGGTAATGTTGCAATCAATAATATCACTTTAAATTGGCAGAGCACACTTTCTCATATCAAAATTAGAAAACTTTGCTTTAAACGTAGTGACATGTGTAGAATGATCATGTGAACATTGCTAGCCCTAAGGATCAAATTATACTTCATAACATAATAACTAAATCAAAGTAGTTCATGGTGGGTTCACAAATAGACGTTAGCTTCAAGATTAACGCAAAATGGTAATGTTGCAATCAATAATATCACTTTAAATTGGCAGAGCACAATTTCTCATATCAAAATTAGAAAACTTTGCTTTAAACGTAGCTAAAAGAGATGACATGTGTAGAATGATCATGTGAACATTGCTAGCCCTAAGGATCAAATTATACTTCATAACATAATAACTAAATCAAAGTAGTTCATGGTGGGTTCACAAATAGACGTTAGCTTCAAGATTAACGCAGAATGGTAATGTTACGATCAATAATATCACTTTAAATTGGCAGAGCACACTTTCTCATATCAAAATTACATAACTTTGCTTTAAATGTAGCTAAAAGAGATGACATGTGTAGAATGATCATGTGAACATTGCTAGCCCTAAGGATCAAATTATACTTCATAACATAATAACTAAATCAAAGTAGTTCATGGTGGGTTCACAAATAGACGTTAGCTTCAAGATTAACGCAGAATGGTAATGTTACGATCAATAATATCACTTTAAATTGGCAGAGCACACTTTCTCATATCAAAATTACATAACTTTGCTTTAAATGTAGCTAAAAGAGATGACATGTGTAGAATGATCATGTGAACATTGCTAGCCCTAAGGATCAAATTATACTTCATAACATAATAACTAAATCAAAGTAGTTCATGGTGGGTTCACAAATAGACGTTAGCTTCAAGATTAACGCAAAATGGTAATGTTGCAATCAATAATATCACTTTAAATTGGCAGAGCACACTTTCTCATATCAAAATTAGAAAACTTTGCTTTAAACGTAGCTAAAAGAGATGACATGTGTAGAATGATCATGTGAACATTGCTAGCCCTAAGGATCAAATTATACTTCATAACATAATAACTAAATCAAAGTAGTTCATGGTGGGTTCACAAATAGACGTTAGCTTCAAGATTAACGCAAAATGGTAATGTTACGATCAATAATATCACTTTAAATTGGCAGAGCACACTTTCTCATATCAAAATTACATAACTTTGCTTTAAATGTAGCTATAAGAGATGACATGTGTAGAATGATCATGTGAACATTGCTAGCCCTAAGGATCAAATTATACTTCATAACATAATAACTAAATCAAAGTAGTTCATGGTGGGTTCACAAATAGACGTTAGCTTCAAGATTAACGCAAAATGGTAATGTTGCAATCAATAATATCACTTTAAATTGGCAGAGCACACTTTCTCATATGAAAATTAGAAAACTTTGCTTTAAACGTAGCTAAAAGAGATGACATGTGTAGAATGATCATGTGAACATTGCTAGCCCTAAGGATCAAATTATACTTCATAACATAAAAACGAAATCAAAGTAGTTCATGGTGGGTTCACCAATAGACTTTAGCTTTTGGATTAAGGAAAAATGGTAATGTTCCGATCAATAATATCACTTTAAATTGGCAGAGCACACTTTCTCATATCAAAATTAGAAAACTTTGCTTTGAACGTAGCTAAAAGAGATGACATGTGTAGAATGATCATGTGAACATTGCTAGCCCTAAGGATCAAATTATACTTCATAACATAATAACTAAATCAAAGTAGTTCATGATGGGTT
>JAKUCM010001154.1:0-37382 GCA_023374145.1 Lepidium sativum | reverse complement strand
GCAGCTTGTTGTATTCCAAGAACCTATTATAACTCATAGCTCAAGCTCATCTTTAAAATTGTATATTTTTCAACCACAAAAATATAGTGGAGCGTAACTGATGCCTGAATTATTAGTTGAGGTATGTAAACCACCAAATTGAGAAGAGCTTAGCGAATAGTAATGCTTTTCATTTCCTTTCATAATCTTTAGGGATATATGACTAAACTAAATAATTCTCGTAATTAAAATTCTAATAAAAACATTGTAGTAAATCTTGTTGTTTAGATGACCTAGTTAATGACTCTAACAAAATTATTTATTTAGTTAATGACTAACAAAATCTGGTTGTTTCCATCACATGTGAAAAATTAAAAGAAAAACCATAGATCAACCCATATCGCTTTAGTTGTTGAGAAACAAACAAAAAACAAAATAATTTTGAAGTCTGGTGATCTTTCTAGCAAGCTAAAGAGGATGAAACATGGGCGATATAACATTCATACAAGAGTTCTTAAGTGTAAGAATTTGAGAATGAAATATCAAGAATTTATGATTTAAATGTCGAGAAAGAACATAGGACAGAAAAAAGATTTCCATTGATTCAAAAACCTTGCTTACATTCAATATAACTTCAAGTTTATATAGAGGAACATAAGGGAAAAAAGAATCAGTGTGGAGCTAGCCGTTTGTAGCCGTTGGAGGGATAAGAGAGAGGGAAGTTGTCTCGGGAAAGTGGTCCCGAGAAAGTGGTCCCGGGGTGAGAGTGACCCGGTGGTCCTTCTCAAGGTTTCTCTTCCCTCCAATGGCTTCATGACTTCACCAAGGTCCCACATTGGTCAAAGACGAGGTCCTTGGTCTCCACAAGTCTCAAGAGTCGCTTTGGGAGAATCCGCCCTGATAGTGTCATGAGTCGGGGTTCCTGCGCCCTCATTGATATTCTTGGACACCTCACGTACCGCACTCCGAGTCCTTTCGGTCCACAGGTGGGGCCTCACATCCGTGATATCCTACGCCTTGATGTCAAGCTCTTCGTGGAAACTTGCGCCCTGATGACTTGCGCTTCACGATTCCTTGCATCACACGCTATCCCTTTTTCCTTCTTTATTATATTTGATCAATACTCCCCTTCAAGCTTAACCATAATGTTATGGAGACTAAGTTTGGACTTCTCATAAACTTTACCTCTTTAAAAAACCTTAGAGAGAAAACCTCTTGGGACAAAACTCTTCTAAAGGAAAAAGAGTGTGTGATTTACAAGAGAGGGGACCTTTGATAAATCTTGGGGAAGGTCCACAAGTTCTAGTTTGGGATTAATGTGATCACAAACTTTTAGACTTGCGGCTTCAGTGGAAATATCCGCCAATTGATCTTCAGTTTTGGTATAGCATGGGAGAGTTATTCCTTCTTCAATGTTTCTCCCGGACCTTGTGGCAATCTATCTCGATGTGTTTTGTCCTTTCATGAAACACGGAGTTGGATGCAATATGTATTGCGGCTTGGTTGTCACAAAGCATGGTGATTGGTTTTGATGATTCAATGTCAAGGTCCTTAAGTAGTGCTTTTAACCACGTGAGCTCACTTGTTAGTTTCCTCATACTTTGGTAGTCGGCCTCGGGCACTAGAGCATGACACCACCTTCTATTTCTTAGTCTTCCATGTCACCATGTTACCCCCAATGAAAGTGCAATACCCCATTGTGGATTTTTTTGTCAATCCGGTCACCGGCCCAATCCGCATCACAATAGCCCATAATTTCGGTGTTGTTGTTCTTTCACATGCCTCGATCTTGACTTCCTTTTAGGTAGCGTAGGATTCTTTCTATCATGCTCCAATGATGTACTGTGGGGTTTTGCATATGTTGACTCACTTGATTCACCGCATAGCATATATACGGCCTTATGATTATCAAATAGATGTGTTTTCCCACAAGTCGTCTATATTGAGGCGCATCCTTGTAAAGTTTATCATTTTTCTCCCCCTTTCGACTGACCTTGTAGCCATCTTCAAGAGGTGTATTTTTTAAAACCTAAATTTCCTGTTTCATGAAGAAGATCAAGAGTGTACTTCGTTGAGAAATAAATAAGCCCTCCGAAGAGCGGCATACTTGGATTCCTAGGAAGTATTTTAGTTCCCAAAATATTTAATATCAAACACACTTTTAAGATAATTTTTGGTTGAGGAAATACCGTCCTAGTCATTGCCGGTAAAGATCATGTCATCCACATTGATAAGAACTACAATCATACCATTTGGGCCATTGGATGTAAATAGCGTATGATGCGATTCCGATTTATGAAAACCACGATCTCGGAGAGTAAAGCTTAATTTATGATACCAAGCCCGAGGAGATTGCTTAAGCCATATATAGCTTTCTGGAGACGTAAACCCGCCCGAGGCGCACAATCCTTTCGAGATCGGGAGGTGGATGCACGTACACTTCATCTCTTAACGTCTCCTTACAAGAATGCATTATTGACATCCATTTGCCAAAGTTCCCAATCTGAATTTGTAACCAAGGAAAGAACCACTCGTACCGTGTGGAGTTTTGCAACGGGTGCAAAGGTATCGGTGTAGCAAGTATCGAAATAATCATGTTCATTCATGATTGCATCTCTCCATTCTTTGGGGTTTTTTAGCCTCTTCATAACTTTTTGGAATCTGTCCAAGTTCAACTTTGCCAAGAAACACTTTATGTTTATGAGGGACAAGGTCAAGAGAACAAACCGTTGAGTTGGATGTGCCACGACATGATTATTGTAGAAAAAACGTGTGTTGATCCAATTAGAGTGATCCTTCCGCGGACGTGTACTTCGTCTTAAAGGGTTTGCCTCATTCTCACTTTGGTTTGACTCATCTGGTACCTCTGGGGAAGTGGTAGGAGTTTCTTGTTGTGATTCATCATCTTCTTCGATGATTGTATTTGATGGTGATGTTGTTTTATTTTTCCTATCTTCTTCCCACGATTGGGGCATATTTGTGGGATTGGATTCAATTCCACCGATGTGTTGAAGGAGTGTTCGGAGGCTCTCGTTCTGATCTTTGGTCGTGTTGGTGAGGTATTTCATCCCAATTGTACTTGTTAAAATAGCCCTTCTCTTCCAAATATTTTACATCTCGGGAGAGATATAATCGTTGATTTGTTGGGTCAAAGCACTTGTATCCCTTTTGTGTCGTTCAGTATCCAAGGAACATACACTTTATGCTCTTGGAATCAAGTTTATGACGTTGTTGTCCTAGAATCAAAACCAAAAAAACACATACTCAAACACTCTCAAATGTTCAATGAAGGGTTTTGAGCTGTTAAGTACCTCATATGGTGACAAATCTTATAGGATCTTGGTAGGAGTCGGTTAATGAGGGTAGCATGCCATCAAGTGAACATCTCCCAAATATCTCTTAGGTACCTTCATATGGTACATCATGGCCCTTGTGTGTTCCATGAGATGTCGATTTTTCCTTTCCACCACACTATTTTGTTGTGGAGTGTGTGGGAAACTTGTTTGGTGAATTATTCTATATTTGTTCAAATGATCTTTAAACTTGGAGCTTGTATATTCACCACCATTTTCCAATCTTAGTACCTTTATTTTGGAATTAAATTGGTTAGATACATAGTTTTAAGAATTGATGAAGGCATCAAAAACTCGGTCCTTAGAGGCCATTAAGGTAACCCAAGTATATTTTGATTTTTCATCAATGAAAGTTACAAAATATCTAAGGTTATCTCTAGAGGATCAAGGTGATGTCCAAACATCCGAGTGAATTAAGTCAAAACAATTAGCATAAAAAGTACTAGATTTTGGAAAAATGGACTTGCAATGTTTTCCTAAGATACAAGACTCACAAGTACTATGATCAAAACAGTTTTTAGGCAATATTAAACTTAAAGCTCTAGAGTGGGGATGACCCAATCTTGCATGCCAAACTAAATTAAAACATGAACCAACATTCAAGTCTAAATTACTAACGGAAACATAGTGTAAAACATTTGGCACTGGTTTTTCTTCTAAGACATATAACCTATCTTTGGCATTTCCTGCTCCAAGTGTTTTTCCACTCTCAATATCCTGAATTTGTACATGGTTAGGATTAAATATCGCATATCAATTTAAGTTGGATGTGGTTTTCTTAACCGAAAGAAGATTAGAGGTAAATTTTTGCATGTAAAAAGCTTTTGTTCTCCTATCAAATAATTCCAACTCTCTTATTCCTTTGATTGGTACTTCCTCACCACTGGCCACAATAACATTTCCTATGGTTGGTTTTACATTCTTAATCAATTTAGGATTACTTATCATGTGATGGGATGCACCAAAATCAATTATTAAGGAATTTGAGGGAGTTTGAGAAATATTAGAGATACCGGAATCATTTAGGTTGGCAATGGCTTTGATGATTTCATCAAGATCCGACCTTCTCGCAATTGCTCCGTGAGACTTAGCACTCATTGCCATTGTCATTGCTCCTCCCGGTTTTTCTTTTGCTCCTTCCACTTGTTTGGTTTTAAATAAGGATTGAGAATCCAACATTAATCCTTTGTATGTCCTTTCTTCTTGCAATGCTCACACCATACTCTTTTTGTCTTCATTTTTGAGTGTCACTTTATGGGCGGTGATTAATTCCTTCTTGTCACTAATTAGGCCAATATTTCCTTTCTCTCTTTGTACTTGTGAACATACTTCATCCAGTGTTGGAAGCTTCTTCTCCCTTAGGATGGATTTGACAAGATCATTGTAGCAAGTATTCAAACCTCCAAGTAGACCAAATACTTTCTCTTGTTCACGCCTTTCATTTTTAACAAGAGGATCCATAGTATTTGGCCTTAACATCTCAAGTTCTGCCCAAAGGACCCTTAGCTTCTCAAAGTAATCTTCAAACTTCATATCTTCTTGCATTAGGGTGTTAAGAGCTCTCTTGACTTCAAAGACCCTAGTGAGATTGGAGACATTTGCATAAACCCTCTTGAGAGTATCCCATAGTTACTTGGCGGTTCCACAAAATAAGTATGATTCAAGAATATGAGGATCTAGTGAGGCAGTTATGATAGCCATCACCGTTTGGTCTTCTTGGAACCATTTGTCATTGCCGGTTACCACCACATCGGAGGTGCCCTCCTTTCCTTTTTCTTTGTCGGCTGCATTTGGGGTTTTTTCTTGTGGACGATCTATATGGTTCCACAGCCCATGGATGCACAAAATCATCCTTGCAGTCCTTGACTATAGCATGTAGTTAGGCCCCTTAAGAGTTATCAGTATGCAAGCTCCTTTGTTGGAATCCATGGTGGGTTTAGCGATTTTGAGAATAGGAGATTCGGAAAGAGAAAAGAGAATTTGAGAACCATATTTAATAGAGAATCAAGACCTTTGTTACTCTGATACCATGTAAGAATTTGAGAATGAAATATTAAGAATTTATGACTTAAATGTCGAGAAAGAGAATAGAAAGAAAAAAGATTTCTATTGATTCAAAAACCTTGCTTACATTCAATACAACTTCAAGTTTATATAGATGAACATAACGCAAAGAAGAATCAGTATGGAGCTAGCCGTTTGTAGCCGTTTGAGGGATAAGAGAGAGGGAATTTTTTTCGGGAAAGTGGTCCCGAGAATGTTGTCTCTGGGTGAGAGTGACCTGGTGGTCCTTCTCAAGGTTTCTCTTCCCTCCAACAGCTTCATGACTTCACCAAGGTCCCACATTGGTCAAAGACGAGGTCCTTGGTCCCCACAAGTCTCAAGAGTTTCTTTCGTATCTCGAGTCCCGAGAAAATATCTTCTTAGGGACTTCAAGAGAATCTGCCCCCACAGTGTCATGAGTCGGGGTTCCCCGTCCTCATTGATATTCTTGGACACCTCACGTACCGTACTCCGAGTCTTTTCGGTCCACGGGTGGTGCCTCACGTCCGTGATAGCCTGCGCCCCGATGCTGACCTCTTCGTGGAAACTTGCAGCCCTATGACTTACGCTTTACGATTTCTTGCATCACACGCTATCCCTTTTTCCTTCTTTATTTTATTTGATCAATTTTAATATTAATTTGATGCATATATGAGATACGTAAATTTCGAATTCGCCAATATATTACTATAGTCTTACTAATATTGTTCAACAATATATATATATATATATTCGTTATTTATCTATTTTCATTTAGTTATTACAATGGGTATTAGTCCAATCCTTTTTTTGTAGAATGTATTGGTAAAATCTAAATCCTTATTGTGTATCATAAGTGATAGAGAAAAGAATATAGTACAATACTTAAATAAAAATAACTGTGATTAATTTTCTAAATAATAATGATTTCTTTTATTCAACAATTAGATCGATAAAACATAATTCTTAGATCATGTTTATCAATAAAATTCTATATATAATTTACTACAATATGTAGTGGGTTGGAAAGGTTATGAAAGACGTGTATTTTATTCCTGATTTGAATAGCAAAATAATAAATCATGGACAAAATAAATCATGGACAAACAATATAGGAAGTTTGTGATATTAGGATGAAAGAAGATTATCTAACCATGCACGAACAGGAGGAAAAATTGCTTGTTAAGGAAAAACAATATTGAAATCGTATATACAAGGTTCAAATAGAGATTTGTGGATAATGCTTGTTTGGAAAAAACACTAAGAAAGTGGTTCTTGTGCGTGTGACTAGTAAACCTACTATTGTGACTAATGATGAAAATCAAAGGACGACAACGTCTGTGGTGGCTTACACCAAGAGTTGTGACAGATTTATCATATTGATTGCAAAGGACGACGAATAAACGAGAGACTATGTTGATGTTTAAGACATAGAGAAAGTCGATTTCAAGTTGATTTCAAGCTTAAGGGGGAGATTGTTGGAATAAACTTGAATCAAGTTACTTGTTGAACAAGTTAGGTAGTTAGATAAGGGTTGAGATATTTTAAGAATTATCTAAGATATAGTTTTCCTAATGATAATGGGGTCATTATAAGAAAATAGGCCATTCGTGACAGAATTTTGCGATGCCAAACTTCCGTCGCAAAATTGCTTTGCCTCTGTAACACTCTTGCGATGAAAGATTTGGCGTCGCAATAGCGTAGCAAAAATGCGACGTGGAAAAAATGTCGCAAGTTTGCGGGGGAATTGCAATTTTGTTGCGACGCTCTTGCGACACCTAGCAATATGTCACAAAGGCATCCCAAAACTGCGACGTTCTTGCGAGACAGCATTTCGATTGCATTTTTGCTTCACTTTTGCGACATCGCAATTCAGTAGTAGGATCTTTGTTTTTCCCTATAAATACCCCACCATGAGAATGTATTTTCACATCAATTCGTAAGTAATAAGAGAGAGAAACTAGTGAGAGAAAACAAATATTGCCAAAAAAAAATATTCTAGAGATAAATATATTCCACTCAACTGTTATTCTGGAAAAAATGAATTGATGTCGGAACATGAAGTGTTTGCATTACAATGATAGATGTATAATCGAAGGGATATGGAGACCGGAGAAGTGATGAAAGAGTTCTGAGATGGGTTGCGAGCATTTATTAATCAGGCGGCAAATAACTCATATACTCCGAATGACGGTAACATCTTTTGTCCATGTATAAAGTGTGGGAACAAGAAATATTTGAATATTGAAATGGTGAAAAAACATGTATATAATAGAGGATTTACTCCAAACTATTATGTCTAGTTATCTCATAGGGAGGGGTACAGTTTGGGTGCTGGAAGTAGTAATATGGGTGCTAGTGTTAATGATCAACCTAGTCATGATAATGCTTATTATAATTATGGTGGTAGTATGTTTGAAAACTATGCTCATCTATAAGAAAATATGTATCATGATATGGTTATAGATGCATATCATGGTAATATTTGTGGTGTGGTTGAAAATACTATTGAAGAACTTAAGGGGGAAGCAAAACAATTTTATGATATACTAGATGCTGCAAATCAACCCATCCATGAGGGATGTAGAGATGGTCTATCTAAACTGTCATTAGCATCTAGGTTGATGTCTATTAAAAGTGAAGTAAACATAAGTGAGAGAAGTATGAATGAATTTGCTGATGTGCTTAAAGAGTATTTGCCAGAAGATAATAATTTTACTGAGAGTTATTATGAAATACATAAGGTAGTTGCGGGTCTTGGATTACCATCAAAAATGATTGATGTTTATGTTGGGAATGTCCTGCAATCATTTGTACTTACTCATGTGGTCGGTTCTAACATCGAGATTAGACAAAGTCATATGGTACTAGGGGTTGTAATGGCTTGCTAGAGTCCACTTATAATCTGTGAGTTGAGATACTCACTACTAGTACTATATGATCCTATTGGGTCACACACCTAATCAAATGGAGACAATTCAATAGGGAATGATCATTATAGGAATGATTCATGACTTGAGCATAATAATACATGGTTTCGGATGAGAACATGTGTTTTAGGCCACACCTAAATTAATTCTAATTCAACTAGGAATTAATTATGTGTTTCAGGATGGGCCTAAATTAATCATAATTCAACTAGGAATTAATTAGGTGTTTTTGACTGGGCCTAAATTAATCCTAGTTCAACTAGGAATTAATTAGGTTAACTTAAACTCCCTATATATATGATATAGGGCACGTTTTTGATGAGAAAAGAAATCCTAGCCGCTGATTGCACAATTCGAAATCCTAAGAGAATTGCACACAAAGTTCTAGCAAACTTCTCTCCTACTTGCGTGTGTGTGGACTATCAATAGAGGTGTTACACTTGGAGCACTTGCTAATCTCATACATGATCTTATATCCGATGCACTAAGCAAACATCAGGTATAATCGAGTTCTCTATTTATCAGATTCAGTTAAGTTAATACAAGACCTAGGGCTTAGGATTTTGCCAGATTAGTGATGTGTCTGCATTTTACCACATTTTAGGGTCATTATTTAGCATGTTTTGCATTCATAATTGCATTATTATTATAGTTTTAGGTTCTTTTAGGCATAATTTTCATACTTAGTGTTGGACATTGCACACATTGCATAAAGGGTATTTTTAGGCACTTTTTGGAGCATTTCATGAAGAATTTCGGACTACAAGAAGACCAATGGAAAATCGGCTGGCCTAAAGTTGAAGTTCAGGATGTGGTCTAGAAGATTTGGCATATACCCATGACACTCGACCACACTTGGTCGAGTGGATTTTTGGACCAGAACGTTGACTTTTGACAGAGTTGACTTTTCTTTTGGGCTTTTTGTAAAAAGGGCCCAATGGTACCCCTTTATGTGAAAAAGCAAAAGCCCAACTATTTTAGGCCTTTTTCCATTTTCTTTTCTTAAGAAATTTTCCTTTTCTCTTTTCAAGGAATTTTCCATTTCTCTTTCTAGGGAATTTTCTTTTTTTCTCTTTAAGTATTTTTCCTTTTTTTTAAAGATCTTTTGATCTATAAATTGTAATAGAATTTCCATTTTGAATATACAATCTTTTCTAGGAAATTTCGAGTTCTCTCTTTTAGCAATTTACAATTTTTTAGTCTTAAGTCTTATGCAATTAATTTTTGATTTTAAGTCTATGTTTTACTTCATGAATTCTGAGTAAGTTAGTCTAGGGTTCTTGAGGAAAGGGTGAGATTAGGGGAAAACTTAGGGATTTCCACACTTGTTTGTGTTTAATTAAGGTCTTAGATCTCTTTAATTTAAGTGTTCTTAATGCTTGTTTCTTTTTGAACAATTGAAATTCGATCTCTTGGTGAATCCCCCCCGAGAGGCGTTTGGGGAATCACTTGAACATGCTTAAGTTAAGATAACATCTTCCTAGCTCAAGAGATTGATTGTCTAGGGTGTTATTAGGCTTTGTAAGGTCCATACTTAAAGCCTCTTGAATTTCCAATCGTTGGGCGAGAGTCAAGTCAGGTTGTCTTTTAGGAGAGGTCCCATTGCGCGAGAGCGAATGTGATTACTTTGTGATTCCTTGCTTAGAGGTCATCTAAATAGCTTGATAAATAAGTCTGGAACCCCTAGGAATACCCTAATCATTGATCCCTAACCTTGAGAACCCGTTTTTTCCTCTATTTGAATTTTCGTGATTTTAATACTCTGCTTTTAGGTTGAGATTATGTGTTGCACTTCATTCTGTTTTACTATTGCTTTATTTTAATGCTCTGTTTTTACACTCTATTTTCATGTCTCGTTTTTAGAACTCTGTTTTAGCATTTCGTTGTCACCTAGAATAGATCACCACTCACTAAATCGAATCTGGCTTAGATTAGGATAAGTAGATTACATCTTGATTGCTAGTTACTCTCCCAGTGGATTGACACCATACTGTACTGCAATTGATTAGATAGACAGTTTGGTATTTGAGAAAACACCGTGAAAAACCTGTTTATCAAATTGGCGCTGTTGCCAACTGGGTTATAGTTAGCTACAATTAGGAAAATCACTTTCCTGAGACTAAGTTTTACTACATTATTCTAATCTCGTTTCTGGTTTTTGTCTGCTTTCAGGAACACTCGATTAACAAGCTCGACCAACTAAACTCGAGCTCCTTGATTGTTCTTCTGTTTCCCGGAGAGCTCGATCAGACCCCAGAAACACTCGATCAGCACACTCGAGCAACACCTGCTCGAGTGTCATTTCAGACAACACAAACCACTTGTATGAATACCAGATCCCGTGGAAGTGAAGATCTCATCCCATACTCTGACAGAATAGACCGTTTGCCTCGTGAATACTTACGAGAACAACGGAACAGATTGAACAAAGACTACACGGATCAGGTGAACATGGAAGAACAAGTACAAGCTACTGAACTAGGAAACCGCCCTAGGAGAGTTAGACACATTGGTGCCGGTGATGCTCCCAGTATTCACACTCAACGCCATGGAATTGTTCTACCAGCCATCGCCAACAACAACTTTGAGATTAAGAGTGGTACGATCTCCGTGGTACAGAACAGTAAATTTCACGGTTTACCTTCTGAGGAGCCGCTGGATCATTTTGATGAGTTTGAAAGACTAACCAGTTTGACAAAGATAAATGGAGTAAGTGAGGATGCTCTGAAATTGCGACTGTTTCCTTTCTCTCTTGGAGACAAAGCACACTTATGGGAGAAACATTTGCCACAAGAGTCTATTACATCTTGGGATGCCTGCAAACAAGCGTTTCTAGGTAAGTTCTTCTCCAATTCCAGAACTGCGAAACTTCGCAACTCTATCTCTGTTTTCAAGCAAAACCATTCTGAGACATTCTCTGAGGCTTGGGAACGATTCAAGATATACCAATCACAATGTCCTCATCATGGGTTTACTACTGAGTCACTTCTCAGCACTCTCTACAGAGGCGTTATTCCCAAGATCCGAATGTTGCTAGACACAGCAAGCAATGGGAACTTTCTGAACAAGGATGTAGATGATGGATGGGAATTGGTTGAGAATTTAGCACAAGCAGACGGCCAATACAGTGAAGACTATGATCGAACTCCTAGAGGTACAGCTGATCCTTACATGGTTAGTAGGAAGGAATTCAAAGCCGTACAAGAAAAGCTGGATAAGTTGCTCTCAGTTCATCAAAAGCAGGTACATCACGTAAGTAAGTCCGAACAGGTTATAGAGGATGAAGATGAGGTAGAGGAGGTCAGTTTTATGCAGAATCAGGGTCACAGTTATGGGCCTTACAACAGCTACAAACCCAACCCAAATCTCTCATACAGGAACACCAATGTGGCTAATCCCCAAGATCAGGTGTATCAACCAAAACCGCACCACCAGCCTCAATCCAAACTCTTTGTCCCAAAACATCAATACCAGCAAACTCATCACCGCCCACCTATTGTACCACATGATTATGAATACCACAACACTACCCAACCCCAACAAACCCCTGAGGTAATGGACATCTTGCAGCAAATCCTCAAAGGTCAGACAGCTACCAACTCTGAAATAACCAGGAAATTTGCTGAGGTACACACTAAGATAGATACTTCCCATAATGACCTCAATTGCAAGTTTGAGACTCTTAATGCTCGCCTCGAGAATTTAGAGAACAAGCAAGCTTCCTCCTCTGCATTTAAGACTATTGGGAAGCTACTAGGAAAAGTCATTCAAAACTCTAAGGAATACACTGCCCAATCCATTACATTGAGGAGCAGAAAGGAGATCTCTCCACAAGTACGACATGATAAATTCACTGAGGATAGTGACATTCAAGTTGGGGAGGACAGCCTTAGTCAGAAAAAGGCTGAAAATATCGAGAAAGAGCCTCAGAAAAGAACACTCGAGCAGGACGCTCGAGCTGGAACTGATCGAGCATTATGTTCAGAACCACACAATGAGACACTCGAGCAGGACACTCGAGCAGGACACTCGAGCAAGGCTAGGTCGAGTGTCCCCTTACCAACCTCCAAAACATGATATTTTGCACGATATCCACAAGTCTTTTACCCTTCCTCCTTTTAAACCTCAACTACCCTTCCCACAAAGGTTTTAAAAGGACGTAATGATGAAGTACAAGGCTCTTTTTGACAAGCAAAGAAAGGATGCTGAGGTAAAGATATCTATACTTGATGCTTTCATGCTAATGCCTCCTTATCAAAAATTTTTGAAAGATGTTGTGAAGGAAAGAACAAATGAGTTAGAGGGTATGGCAGTAGAGACTCATGAGTGCAATGACATCTTAGAGAGGATAATAGTTCAAGACAAGCTAGATGATCCTGGGACATTCACTTTACCATGCTCATTGGGTCTTTAACTTTCAGCAAATGTTTATGTGATCTTGGAGCTTCAATTAGCCTAATGCCACTATCTGTTGCTAAGAGGTTGGGGTTCAACAACTACAAGTCTTGTAAGCTCTCTTTGATTCTAGCTGATAGTTCTGTTTGTTTGCCATATGGTTTACTGGAAGATATACCTATAATGGTTGGTAGTGTTGAGGTTCCTACAGAGTTTGTGGTGATTGATATGGATGAGGAACCACAAGATCCACTACTCCTTGGTAGACCATTTTTAGCCTCTGTTGGAGCTGTAATTGATGTGAGGAATGGAACAATTGAGCTAAACTTTGGTAAGGATCTCAATATGAAGTTTAACATTAATGATGCAGCTAGGAAGCCTACTATTGGAGGACAAAGCTTCTCAATTGAGGGATTGGATAAGTTGGGCATTAAACCTCCTAAGCTTCCTCGACTTATATTGGCTAAGAGTGGTAAGGCTAGCGACTACTGCAGAAAAATTCCAATGTTTGAAGAGGTTGTTGATGGGAAAAGCCTTCAGTCTTTGTTTGCTTGCAATGAGATCACGAATATGCCTTCTAAGGAATCATACAATTTACTAGAATTGGATCTTGGGCCTGATATACTTTTGAGACCAATTGGTTTTGTGGATGGAGTAATGGAGTACAAGGTGAAGAGCAGCAAATATCCCAAACCATTTGCCAAAGTGAAGCAGCTTCTCTTTCCAACTAAGCCTAAATCAGATTGGTCAGGACCTTTCCACATTAAAAGATTTATGCCTTGTGGATCCATCACCATGTTTAGCAAGAAAGGAGAGGAACTTCCAGAAAATGGGCAGAAAGTTAAGCTTTACATGGTTGATGAAACCATCTCAGAGGGGACCTCAATTCCTCTCTTTGAACCACTCCAGGTCTGATGGGTGTGGGAAGTCAAGCTTAGTGACTTAAAACAAGCTCACTTGGGAGGAAATCCCATGATATCCTTGTACATATTTTCTTTCTTGCAGTTTTTCTTTGTTTCTTTTGCTCTTATCTTATGTTTCAGGTCAAGGGACGTGCACCACAAGGAATTTGGCACCAGAGCATAACACTCGAGCATGACACTCGAGCAAGGCTGCTCGAGTGTTCTAAAAACGAACCAGAAACTCCTTCATTTCCAACTTTTTCATTCTCCAATTAGGTACGGAACCCCTTCCCTTCATTGTATATACCACTGCATATTTTTCTCTTGACTTGCTGGTCTAGGATCCTCTTTCGGACTTTTATACACACAAGAGACTGTGTGATTTAAGTTTGGGGGAGGATTCTAGGGGACATTTGACTTTGTTTTCTGTGATTCTTAGTTTTTCTTGCATTTCATCATTTGCATTACATCTAAGACATAGAAAAACCAAAAACATTTTCAGTTAGCATAATTTTTTCGATTGCATATCATCTAAGGCATAGAAAACCCATAAGATATAGAATGTTCATGTAGCTGCATCACATTCATATAGGATTGAGTCTAGAGTTTTGGGAATCATCTTGCTAATGATAGACAGACTTGCTAGGTTGATTGGCTAGTAACCATAGTGAACTCTTGGACTTACGTTTTTTTGCCCCTCTTGAACACTGATTGGTAGATCATTGGCCTTAGAAACCTAAGCTTATGTTGTGTCTCGAAAGAACCAGATTTGTCTCCTCATAATTGAACTTAATTTTTACCAAATTAAGGGCTTGAGATACATTGCATAAGATCCTTCCTTAGGTTCAGCTAGTTAAGTAGAAAGAAAAGCATAAGATAAATATAGAATCATCCTTCTTACAACTCAGCTCAAACGATATGGTCTAAGATGAACGGGGAATGTGCGTAAACACGTACCTTCTTGTGTTCATCACTGAAACCATTCTGATGTTGCCTAAGATGAACCCGGGACTGCGCGTAAACCCGTACTTTTTCGTGTATCATTGATAAAGCTAATACATTGATGCCTAAGGTGAGCCGGGACTGTGCGTAAACCCGTACTTTTTCGTGTCTCATTGATAAAGCTGGAGAAAATAAATACGAGTTTGAGCCAAGATAGGAGTTAAGAATAAGAAGTGATCGAAAATGCTTAGTTCATCGTGTCTGGCTGAATTTGAGGAAGTTGAATCCCAAGGTCTTTTGATCGATGGCCCCTCTTGCGGTCTACACCTTTAGAAATAGGTTCCAAATCTGAGTGTCTTAGAGTCCAACTAAAGTAATGGGGAATATTCGGTTTTTATGCTAAGCCTTGATGAAAGTAGATTGTGGTTTTTACAAAAGAATGAGGGTTCACTTGTGGATTACGATTCTTCAGCTTGATAAGTTGTTTGTTTGAGGTTCGATTGTTCCCATTGTCAGCAACCTCTCTTCCTTCTTAACTCTATGCATATTTGCTTGAGGGCAAGCAAAGACTAAGTTTGGGGGAGTTGATGTGTCTGCATTTTACCATATTTTAGGGCCATTATTTAGCATGTTTTGCATTCATACTTGCATTATTATCATAGTTTTAGGTTCTTTTAGGCATAATTTGCATACTTAGTGTTGGACATTGCACACATTGCATAAAGGGTATTTTTAGGCACTTTTTGGAGCATTTCATGAAGAATTTTGGACTACAAGAAGACCAATGGAAAATCGGCTGGCCTAAAGTTGAAGTTCAGGATGTGGTCTAGAAGATTTGGCATATACCCATGACACTCGAGCATGACACTCGACCACACTTGGTCGAGTGGATTTTTGGACCAGAACGTTGACTTTTGACAGAGTTGACTTTTCTTTTGGGTTTTTTGTAAAAAGGGCCCAATGGTGCCCCTTTATGTGAAAAGGCAAAAGCCCAACTATTTTAGGCCTTTTTCCATTTTCTTTTCTTAAGAAATTTTCCTTTTCTCTTTTCAAGGAATTTTCCATTTCTCTTTCTAGGGAATTTTCCTTTTTTCTCTTTAAGTATTTTTCCTTTTTTTTAAGATCTTTTGATCTATAAATTGTACTAGAATTTCCACTTTGAATATACAATCTTTTCTAGCAAATTTCAAGTTCTCTCTTTTAGCAATTTACGATTTTTTAGTCTTAAGTCTTATGCAATTAATTTTTGATTTTAAGTCTATGTTTTACTTCATGAATTCTGAGTAAGTTAGTCTAGGGTTCTTGAGGAAAGGGAGAGATTAGGGGAAAACTTAGGGATTTCCAGACTTGTTTATGTTTAATTAAGGTCTTAGATCTCTTTAATTTAAGTGTTCTTAATGCTTGTTTCTTTCTGATCAATTGAAATTCGATCACTTGAACATGCTTAAGTTAAGATAACATCTTCCTAGCTCAAGATATTGATTGTCTAGTGTGTTATTAGGCTTTGTAAGGTCCATACTTAAAGCCTCTTGAATTTCCAATCGTTGGGCGAGAGTCAAGTCAGGTTGTCTTTTAGGAGAGGTCCCATTGCGCGAGAGCGAATGTGATTACTTTGTGATTCCTTGCTTAGAGGTCATCTAAATAGATCACCACTCACTAAATCGAATATGGCTTAGATTAGGATAAGTAGATTACATCTTGATTGCTAGTTACTCTCCCAGTGGATTGACACCATACTGTACTGTTTATCAATTAGTCAATTGATAATTGTCGATTGCTTAAAAACCTAACAGTTTGATGTGACAATTACATGATCTTCTAGAAAGAGGATGATAAGTTGTAGTAATGACGTTTTTGTGGGAAGCCAAGATACAAGCAATAAAGGGAAGGACGCGTGTCCCATACAAAAGTATGTGGTACTTACCAATCACTGATAAATTGAAATGGTTATATCAATTGCAGAGGACATCATCTGCAATGAGATGGCATGTCGAGCATAAAGTAAATGATGGGGAGGTTACACATTCGTCAGATGCAAAGGCTTGGAAACATTTCAAACGATACATTCTGACTTCGCTAATGATTCTAGTTATCAAGGTTTATGTACTGATGGATTTAGCTCATTTGATTTATCAGGAAGACAATATTCAATATGGCCTTTCATATTGACGCCATATAATCTTCCACCGGATATGTGCATGCGAAGCGAATTTTTGTTTATGACTATTCTAGTGTTATGTCCTAGTCATCCTAAGTGTTCCCTCGACATGTTCCTGCAACCTCTAATTCACGATCTAAAATAGTTATGTTGTAGGGGTATCTGCACATTTGATTAGTCGCAGTAGCAGAATTTCAATATGCATACAATTTTATTGTGGACAATAAATGACTTCCCAACGTATGGAATGTTATTTGGATGGACGGCACATGGAACATTATCTTGTCCATATTGTATGGGCTGGTATGATGCATTTCAACTAAAGCATGGTAAGAAATCATGTTGGTTCGATTGTCATCGTCGGTTTTTCTCCATGCATCATTCATACAGAAGGAACAAGAAATTATTCAATAAAAACAAGGTTGTGCGTGTTCCTCCCCCAACACACATGTCAGGCAGTGAAATGTTGGAGCAAAGTGATCATTATGGTGCTCAGGAAACATGTGAACATGGGGGCAATTGGCACATTATAGGAAACATGCCTGACAGTATGGTGATTCTCACAATTGGCATAAGAAGTGTATCTTTTGGGAACTCCCATATTGGAAAGATCTCTTACTACGACAAAATCTGGATCTGATGCACATCGTTAAAAACGTTTTTGATAACATTATGAACACGATTTTAAATGTGCAGGGAAAGAGTAAATATAATTTCAAAGCAAGGTTGGACTTAGCCAAAATATTTGCAAGACCCTAATTGCATAGCACAAGGGATGGCAAACAACCAATTCGAATATTCCGGTTGTCAGGAGATTCTAAACAGACATTATTTAGTTGGATTTCTTTGGATGTAAAGTTTCCCGATGGTTACGTGTCCAAATTCTCAAGATGTATAGAGCAAGGTTATGTGTCCAAATTCTCAAGATGTATACACGATTGTTATGTATTCATGCAGGGACTACTTCCTTCTGAATTTCTTGAGCTTGTTTCGACTTCTGTCCATGAATCAATTGTCGGTAAATGTTTATATAGTTTTGATTTGTCTAATTGTATTAATTATAAAAGTGGTTGTAGGGATGAGAGCATTTTTTAGGGATCTATGTACACGAACACTAATAGATGATGGCATAACTCATTTAGAAACTAACATTCCAGTGTTTCTTTGTAACTTGGAAAAAATATTTCCTCCTGCATTTTTTGACGTGATGGAACATCTTCAAGCCACCTACCACATGAAGCAGCTCTTGGTGGGCCCATTCAATTTCGATGAATGTGCCTGTTTGAGCGATTCATGGGCCATCTTAAAAGGAAGGTAAGAAATCAAGCAAAAATGAAAGGATCGATCGTTGCAGTAAGTCTAATCGAGGAAACTTATCATTTCACGTCATATTACTTTAGTCCAACCGTCCAAACCAAAAGAACCCAAGTAGGAAAATATGACGATGGAGGGGTTGCACCATCATATGCCATTGCGGTACCTGAAATCTTCAGGTGGTTCGGAAGACTTGGTGGAAAATTAAAGGAAGAGTATTGGAAAAATCACATGTATTGTCGTGTAGCTCACAATTATATATTGCAAAATTGTGAAGATGCAATGCCATTTGAGAGGTATATATATCAGTTTATTAATTTATTTATTTACTTACACACACCATCTTATTAATCAATATATACTTTATCTGCAGTAAATTTGATAGGCAGATACGCGAAGCCTTCCCTAATATGCAATAAAAAGAATATGTCACATACAAAGAATGTGATTTTGCTGGATGGTTAAAATACTATGTATGTAAGATTATATATTAAATATGAATAGTTTTTGAAATTAAATTACCACACTTTAATATATATATATATGGTTATAGTTTGTAGGTGAAGAATGGGTGTCTAGGCAAACCTATGCCTTTACGGTTTCATGAGCTTGTTGATGATCATATTGCAAGGATCGTAACGGCTCCAATGTATTTCACTCGCGGATACACTTTTCATACATACGACCATGGTTCCAATAAATCAACAGCAAATTTCAGAATTCATATGCTAGGTGAAACTGACTTTTATGGTATTTTGAACAAAATTATAGAAGTCAGATATCCTGGAGTAGTTGGATTGAGATGCATTTTATTCCAATGTCATTGGTACATTTAACGGCTGGTCGAGGAGTACGCACTAATAACTTGGGGGTAACCGACGTTAATGGAAGCCTAACATATTCCAAGTTTGACCGTTTTATTCTAGCATGTCAGGCAAAACAAGTATGTTTTATTCCATATCGGCGTGAGACGTGGCTTTCTGTTATAAAAGCCAAGGGACGTATAATGGTGGAGGCCGATGATGTGGTTATGCAACAAGAAAGATCATCAGAACTCACTATAGTTGTCGAGTCCACAGAACATATCATACATGCGCAACAAGAAATAGAAGACATTGTTCCAAATGATTCAATATAAGACTCTGAAGAGTACAACGACATAAAGAAGATCAATACTCATACAACAATCTTATGAGAATTTATAAAGTCTCTGACAAACCATAAATTATTCTGACAAATCGTTATACTTAGCATCTCTTATTTTATTTTTTTCTTAAAAGGCTTTGAGAGGCCCCAGCGACATCAGGGGCACATATGTCACAGGGTTGTCGCAAGTTTGCGATGTCTTTGTGACACCTTTGTTCCATTGAAAATTGTACGACATCATTGTGATGATATTATGTTGGACTTATACAACATCGCAATTCCATAGCAAAATTTTCATTTTCCCTATAAATAGCCCTCCATGTGATTGTATTTTCACACCCAATTATAAATAGTAAGAGAGAGAAACTAGTAAGGGAAAAAAAAATTGAAAATTCTCATAAGCGAACACAAATTTTGAAGATTTTGAGAATCTTTGAACTTTGTGTTCGCTTATGAAAATTGATTCGTACTTAATTTTTCATTATTCTCTTTGGTTTGTGTCATGAGAATTGGGTTATTCCTACGTAAAATTTTTATAATAATTAATACTTTCAAAACAATGCTCGAACCTTTTTTGAAAAAAAACAAAGATTTGCGAGGCTCCTGCGACTTCTGGAACAAAAGGGTTGCAAGATTGTCGCAAGTTTACGACAACCTTGCGACATCCTCGCCCCTGACATCGCAGGGACCTCTTAAATCTTCTTTTTAGAAAAAAAAAATCACCGCAAACCCTTTACTTGTTCCGAACTAAACACCTTCTATATGGTGTTACCATACACAATGCTATGTCCTTCGAAATGATTGACTATTCGATACTCATACAACAATCTTATTCGGGTTTATCAAATCTCTGACAAACCCGAGGGTATTCCGACAAATCGGTGTCAAGGTTCTGACAAACCTGAACCTATTACGACAAGTCTTAGACATACCCGACTTGTTCTTCCAACACTTAGGATTTTTGAAATTTTAAAAAAAATTTGGATCTTGTGACATCCTTGCGACGTGAGGGCCAAAATGTCGCAAGGATGTCGCAAGCTTGCTAGACCCTTGCGACGTTTTGCCTCTAACGTCGCAAGGATGTCGCAAAAGTCCAAAAACACTAGAGGCATCGTATACACGTCGCAGATTTGTGACATCCTTGCGACACCCCATCCCCCTTATTATTCAGCATTGTTTATATTTCTTCTCTTTCCTTCTCTCCTTCCCCGCGATTTCCTTCTTCTGTCTTGCAGGTCCGCCTCGAAGATCGTTCTTCTTCTCTCTTGCAGCTCCCGGCGCCGCCGCCTTGCCTCCACCCAGCCACGCCACCGCCAGGTAAGGATTCCCTTCTCTTCATTCTTCTTATTTTCTTCTTCTTCCCTAATCTCAACATCTCTTCTTCTTGACCTCCATTTTTTTCGGCGCAGGTTCGTCCTCCGACTTCGTCTTCTCTAATCTGGCGTCCTCTACTCCGGCCTCATCTCTGCTCTTAGGATTTTCGTTTGAAATTGTTAGATTTAGGCTTGAATTACTTAGATCTAAGATTCAATTTGTTAGAATTCGGATTGAAATTGTTATATATTGGATTTAATAAAAGTTAATATTTTTATTACGAATTATTACAACATTTTTCTTATATATACGATGTTTTTATTAATTAAAAATTGTTCATAAGATGTATAAAACATTTTTGAATTAATAAAACATTTCAATAATTTTTTAAACATTTTTTGAATTTTTATAATTCAAGAAATATTAACTTTTTATTATTTTAAATGTCTGGTGGTCATAATCCGTACACCGGATATCTTTCTGAAGTTGGTGAAACCAGTCCATTTACTCCGGGATCGGGTACAAGATTGGTTCCGCCTACGCCGGAAGCTAGTTTCAGATCTCAACCAGGATTTTCCCCGGTCGCCGATACTGCTCACACGCCTATCGGACCTCACCCGACCTTGACAACAGAGGCGGAAGCCGGGATAAGTATCAAGGATATTCTCTCGGATCCCATCCACAAATATCTCCCAAACCTTTATCCAAACCGTCCCCCGGGGACTTTGTGGAATGTTTTAAACTTCAAAATTTTTAATTTATAATTCTAATTATTATTATTGTTTATTTTTTGGTTTGAGTTACAATGTGTAGGTTTGATGACGACATGATATTGGCGACAACGGTTCGGGAAATTTTTGAGCGGGATTTCCAAGAACTGCACACCAATTTTAGCCAGACACCCCTCCATATTATTTGGTAATTTTATTTTCATTTCTTTTATAAAAAAAAATTCATCATTTTATAATAGTAATGTAATCACTTTTTTTGTACCAACGTTTCTACTGAGATTATTCTATTACAGCTCTCGTTCATATGGAATTTGAGGCCATTTTGCGGAGACGAATGAATGATTAGGTTGGTCGTTGGAAGGGTAAATTGAAGAAGAATGGTAAGAAAGCAATGTCCCTATGGTTCAAAGAATCAATCTGGGAAGGACTGATTCGGTATTGAGAAGATCTGAAGTCGCAGAGGAAGGCGCTAACTGTCGAGCGACTCGGTTATCTGATCCAAATGGCAGTGGTTCGCATAAGCATTGCTCGGGCCGGACTTTATTTAAAGCATGAGCCCGCAAACAGGTCAGTATTTTAAATTTATTTTATTATTACTTAATAAATAAATTATATATCACTTAATTCAATTAACAATAATTATAGCAAGAGGAATCAGGGATACTCATCATGATTGCCTCAACACCCTATACTTGACCAAACGGAACAAGGACTGGGTTTTTTGTAAACAAAAAGTTAGAGCAGCTGTACAACGATGTTACTGCAAAACTTTAGGAACTTACTCAAAATTGTAGTGATGAGAGCTCTGCATCTGGTGGATTATCCACTACGCAGAAGAACCAAATATATGCCGAGGTAAAATTATTTAAAATTATTTCTCTTATTTGTATATCATATTAATTTATCTAAAAGTTAATTTTTTTTAGATCACTCCCCGTAAAAAAAGGATACTGTATAGAACAGGTTCCCTTGGATCGAGGATTGAGAATTTTATCTTGCTGCAAGGATTCTCTTAATCCTCTGGAGCCTCCAACGATCTGAGGGAGCTCGTCGATCGTCAAATGCAAGAGTTGGATCGGATGAACAGCGAGCTGGCCAAGGCGACAAAGAGGATTTCGACATATGATCAACTATGGTCTATCGTGGCAAAGAAGGATCTGAATTAGCTGATGTGTTCACGGAGATAAACTCCGAAGAGATGGGTTCTGGCTCAGTTAAGTTGGGCCAATCTCACGATTTTTAGTATTTTAAAATATTTTGTAAAACATTTTTAATTTTAATATTTATTTATTCAAATTTTTATTAAAGTTTCTTTTTATTTATTTTTTTTTAAATGAAAAAAATGGACGTCGCAGAGAAGTAGCAAAAGACTACTCGCAAAAACGTCGCAGCGTAACAGCGTCGCAAATGCCTCTCAGATAGTGTGTCGCAAACACGTCGCAAGCCAGGGAGTCGCAAAGACATCGCAGAGCATGCATATCACAGACACCTCGCAAAAAGCAGTGTCGCATAAACGTCGCAGGGTTGATGTCGCAAAAGCCTTGCAATACAGGTTGTCGTCGCAGGGCTTGCAATAGCTCTGCGACGTTATCCGGCTTGCGAATAACGCATAGCGACGTTTAACACGACGTCGCAAAGCTGTCTCAACGCAAAAGTAACTTTACAATTTCGTTTTTGTAGAAAACCTAATAAATCTATATAAAATTTTTTTCTGATAATCGCTAGATTTTACGAACCCCTTATAAAACCATACAACTGTAATGGATGCATGATCGTGTTTCAGTGCATCAAGATAACCATCATTTGCATAATCCCACCAGTGCTATGAGGAAAGTACAGATTAGCAAAGCAGAGCAAAACTGGTCACTACAAAAGCTATAAATGTTGGGATAAGCTTTAATGAAGTTATTTACTGAACAAGTTAGGTTGTTAGATTAGATAAGACTGAGATATTTTAGGAGTTATCTAAAATATAGTTATCCTAATGGGAATAGGAAATTATCTAATCTATATAAGGAGATGTTAAGGTTGTGGCATAACTTATGAAAATTAAGAGTTTGAGAGTTTAGGTTTTGAGTTATTTTCCTAAGCTAATAAAGAAGAGTTATTTCTTTATACTTTTAATTTCATCAATGTATTTCTTAAGTTTTTCAATTGGTATCAGAGCTTAGGTTGATTGATTAAGAGCGAGTCTTAGTCATTAAGGAGGATTAGACACGAGTTTTAATCATAAGCAAATCAGAGTCTTAAGAATTACGAGGGAGCGATTAAGTAAGGTCTTAATCACGAGAAGAAGATAGACGAAACAACAATGGTGGATGATCAAGTGTTGGTACTTGTGATGACTTACACCAAGAGCGGTGAAAAACTTATCAGGTTGATTGCGAAGGACGATGAAGAAATGAGAGACTTCGTTAATGTTCAAGACAAAGAGAAAATTGATTTCAAGCTTAAGGGGGAGATTGTTGGGATAAACTTGAATGAAGTTATTTGCTGAACAAGTTAGGTTGTTAGATTAGATAAGACTGAGATATTTTAGGAGTTATCTAAAATATAGTTATCTTATTGGGAATAGGAAATTATCTAATCTATATAAGGAGATGTCAAGGTTGTGGCATAACTTGTGAAAATTAAGAGTTTGAGAGTTTAGGTTTTGAGTTATTTTCCTAAGCTAATAAAGAAGAGATATTTCTTTATATTTTTTATTTCATCAATATTTTTCTTAAGTTCTTCAATAAAAACTGCTAAACATATTCAGTGCAATTCTATATAAGAAGATAGAATACAATCAACTGCTACCAATGAAGTAAGGAAGAGAGAAACACCAGTCAAATTGAAGCATATCAAGAGCCACATTCATTCTTTTCAGCGATATACTGATGATGTCCTGAACATATCTACTTGTTATCTTCACTCGAGGAGGCACCCAATTTGTCAAACTGCATCAACAAAATAGCCGTTATCCTAGTTAGCCCATCTACCATATCTTATACATGGTCTGATCAAATAGGATATTGAACTCTACAACATTGTAAAAGCTCCAAAACCAGAACTTTACCTTTAATCTTTTCCAAGTATTCTGGAGGACGATCTTGACAAACCCAATTGATAAAAGTGCCGTAAAGATCTTCAGCAGGACCATCTTAACATCAGAGAAACAAACTAAGCACAATTCCATAATCAAACTCAACAAAAAAAACCTACTCACTTCATGTCTTCTGTGAGCAAAACATTCTGAAACTAATGGTTTAAGAGCCATAAAATTGAACAACAAACAACCTACAAATGTCAGCCAAATCAAAGGTAATGAATCCAGCATCGGCGTATACGAGCATGGCCTCAGAGTCTTCGTTTTGATTAATATCTCCCCATTGTCCACTTGAGAGTACGTGTGAGCCATTTGTTAGTATTGGCTCGGATTACATAGTGGCAGATTTGAACACATGTTCAACATTAGATATTGATGCCTTCACACAAATCCAGAAAAATCAATTTAAGCAAACGATAAATTTTAAACTATTGTTATTTTAATTAATTTTTAGTATGTGATTATCTCTTTCTATAATTTGATTTATTGATGATAATGTTATTATTAATAAATATTAATATTGATAAATTTATTTGATTATATTTTCTAACGGTTATGAAAAAAAAAAATATATATATATATATATATATAATTTTCAACGGTTCTAATCACTATTCCCAATAGTTACATACAATATTTTTCATCAATAAAAACATTCATTTATCTCTCAACTCTTCACTCAAAAAATTCTTCTCCATCTCAAAAGTTTTCCTCAAAGAAAATGAATGTAAATTTTTTTTCTCGTTGCGAAAAAATGTGTTGGGTTTTAACTTTTTGCTTTGGTAGAATTCTCTCTACAACTTACAGGCTTTTAAGTTGGTGAATATACCCACACAGAATTTTGGATGAATATCGGTTTGCTTATTTGTGTTTTATATCTCTTTGTAATTGTTTGCTTATTTAATTTTATGTGTTTAATTATTAATATGTTATTTTTATGTTTTAATAATATTATGTTCAATATTTAAAATTAAATAATAAAATTTATGTTTACTATGTAGTAATTATGTCAAATTTGGCTAAACTCAAGATCATTGTCCTTGATATATTTGGAAATAATTATATGAGACGGACAGATGCAGTAAGGTTGCACCTAAAAGGAAAAATGCTCTTTGATACCATCGATAAGTCAAAAACGACTTAAGAAGAGCAAAAAATTATTGTTATGATATTTTTAGTCCATCATATCCATGATGGTTTAAAAGATAAATATATATCAAAAGAAAGTCATGCAGATCTTTGGCAATAACTCAAAACTAGGTTTAATCAATAAAAATATGTGATCTTACCGAGAGTCAAACATGAGTGGTTAAACCTCCGGTTTCAGGATTACAAAAGCATGAGTGAATATAATTTTGCATTGTTTGGAATAAATTCGAGAATAATATTATGTGGGGAGAAAATAAGTGATTATGGTATGATTGAGAAAACTCTCCAGACATTTCATCTTAGAAATGTCGTTCTGCAACAACAATATCAGGAAATGGATACACGATGTATTCTGAATAAATGCAAGTTGTTCTTGTAGCTGAACAAAAAAATGAAGTTGTAATGCTATCATTCCAATTAAGCAAATGTTAATCCTCAAAATATAATAAGTATGGGCATGGACGCGGCTGTGGTAATAATTGTGGTTGTGGACAAGGAGAATATGGGCGTGGACAAGGAAGAAAGTTTCTTCCTATTGATTTCAACAATGAAAAAAAAAATAAAAGGTCAAAAGGAAAGGAAGTTAGACAAAGGTAACATGAGGAAAGTTGTTATAGGTGTGGCATGAAAGGGCGTTGACCGCATACATGTCGTACACCCAAGTATTTTGCCGATCTACACCAAGAATCACAAAAGAATAAAAAAGGAAACAAACTTCATTTATGGCAACACGAGACATTTTGACCGTGAAGTCGATCCACCTTTTGATGGTATAAATAATGATACATATCTTGATGTAGATGATTTCACTGTTGATTCTATAGATATTAACGAAAGCCAAAGAGACTAGAATCTTCCTGAAAAAGAAAGTATGACATGATGTATAAATAGGTATGGTTGCATAATGTTGTTTTCTATCTTGTATTTGTAAAATAGTTTGTGTTGAAATATAAAGTTTTTTTTTTTCTATTAACACATCTTTTCTGAATATTTTCAAATCATAAAATGTTGAAATGCAAAAACAAGGATGAAGATATTTGTCTAGCAGATAGTGCTACAATGCATACAATACTTAAAGATAAAAATTATTTCTCTTCCCTTCAAATGAATAATTTCGCTCGAAGCGTGAATGCTATATATGGTAATGCAAAAATTATAATAGGCCTAGGAAGACCTTGTTTTTCAGTGCCAAGGGGGACAAAATTTGAGATATATAATGCATTATATTCCCCTAAATTATATAGAAATTTGTTGAGTTTCAAAGATATTCGCAGAAATGGATATCACGTAGAAACCATAATAAAAATGGTATTGAATATACTTGCATTACATTAATCAATTTAGAAAAGAAATTTTTATTGGAAAATCTGCCACCATTTTCCTCTCGAACGTATTTTCACAAAGATAAATATGGTTGAATCATATGTTACAGTAAACCCGAAGAAATTTAAATGTACATTCAAAATCTGGTATGAACGTTTAAGGCACACTAATTCAATCATGATGCGAAAGATTTTGAAACATACAAATGGTCATTCACTAAAAAAACCACAAGATTTTTCAAGCAAAAAAATTTCCTTGTAATGCTTGTTCTTTTGTAAAACTAATAACTCGACAATCACCATCCAAAGTTTGGAATGAATCTCTGGTATTTTTAGAAAGAATACTTCGTGACATATGTGGACATATACATCCACAATGTGGATCATTTAGATATTTTATGGTATTAATTGATGCATCTAGTAGATTGTCACATGTGTGTCTATTGACCAAATGAAATATGGCTTTCGCAAAATTTATTGCCCAAATAATCAGGTTGAGGGCACAATTTCTTGATTATAAAATAAAGAATGTAAGACTTGATAATACTGTTGAATTCACTTCACAAGCTTTCACTGACTATTGTATTTCATTGGAAATAGATGTTGAACATATAGTCGTGCATGTTCACACACAAAATGGCATCACTGAGTCTTTAATCAAATGATTACAAATTATTGCTAGACTATTAATGATGAGAACAAGACTCCCAATTTCAATATGGGGTCATTAAATTTTGCATGTTGCAGCACTAATCCAAATAAGACCGAGTGCATATTATAAATACTCCCCATTATAACTAATATCTAGCCACACGCCAGATATATCCCATCTCCATGTTTTTGGATGTGTAGTTTATGTCCCTATAGTAGTGTCGTAAAGAACAAAAATGGGACCACAAAGGAGATCGGGGATATATATTGGGTATACATCACCAAGTATTATTCGGTAAACGGAACCAAAAATTAGCAATATGTTTACAACACGTTTTGTTGATTGTCATTTTAAGAAATATGAATTTACAGCATTAGTGGTATGAGCAAAAGAAGCTCCAAAAGACATTACATGGTAAACACCGTTGTTGTACCACCTTGATCCCCTACGAAACAACATGAACTAGAAGTTCAGAAAATTGTGCAATTAAAAAATATGGCAAATCAGATACCAGACGTGTTCACTGATGCAAAAATGGTGACAAAATCATATATACCCACTGTGAATGTTCCATTAAGATTTATGGTTCGGGAAAAACAGAATGATGGAAACATAGAAAATGAGCCTCAGGTTAAATTGAAAAGGGGGAGACCAATGGGATCAAAAGATAAGAATCCCCGAAATAAAAAGAATTTGGGATAAATACATAAAAATGGTTCAAATAACCAAATAATACAGAGATAAGTTTGACGACGAAGATAAAGAAACATATGAGATCTCCATCAACTATACCCAAAACAGAATTATTTGGGTTAGAAATAAAATAGATGATGATGATCTCATTCTTTGTATCAAAATAAATTGATAATGAAAGTGATGATCTAGATCCAAAATCTATATTAGAATGCCAGAAAATATATGATTGGGAGAAATACAAAATGGTCATGACAACTTAATTGAACTCTCTCAATAAGAGAAAAAATTTTGGATCTATTGTCAAAACACCTGAACATGTAAAACTTGTTGGATATAAATGGATTTTTGTTCGAAAAAGAAATGAGAAAAATGAGGTAACAAGGTATAAAGCTCAACTTGTTGCCCAAGGTTTTTCTCGGAGACCGGAAATTGATTATGAAGAAACATATTCTCTAGTAATAGATGCAATTACCTTCAGATTTTTGATGAGTCTAGCGGCATCTTAAAATCTAGAAATGCATCTAATGGATGTTGTGACAGCATATCTATATGGTGTTAAATCAAGTCATTGTAAACACTTACACAATAATAAAGACTTCTTTCTTTATTAATCTTAAACAAATAACTCAAATCTTAATCTTACAACTCTCAAGAATAATCTCAAGAAATTACAACTCAATTTCTTATGTATTTATAGACTAACTTTGATAACTCCTAAGTCTAAAACAAATAGGAAATAATTTTAGATAAGCTCCTAAAAATATTCTATTAAATCTTTATCTTAATAAATTTACATATCTCCTAAATATGTTAATTCTTGCTCCTTAAGTTTCTTGAGTCTTCATGATTAAGTTAACATTCTCCCCCTTAATCTTGAACTCCTTTTTTGTGTCTTGAACTCCAATGAAATCTCTCACTTCTTTGAACTTCACTCTTCCTAATGTCTTAGTCAATATGTCCGCCTTTTGTTTATCGCCCAAAAGTGTTCTAACTCGATTATCTCATTCTCAACACACTCTCGAATGTAATGATATCTTTTGTAAATATGCTTACGTCGTCCATGAAATACCAAGTTCTTTGCCAATGAAATTTCTGATTTGTTGTCAACAAAAATCGTTACTTTACCACTCTCTTTGTTCGTTATCTCGTCACGAAGTTCTTGAAGCCATACCGCTTGTTTGGCTCCTTCCATTGCTGCTATAGATTCTGCCTCACATGAAGATAAGGCAATAATTTCTTGTTTTTGAGAGCACCAAGTAATTGGACAATTCTTAAAGTAAAAAATGTGACAGGTTGTGTTCTTTCCATCATCAAGATCAACATTATAACTACTGTTACTAAAACCTTTCAAGCCTTCTTTGCTTCCTTGGTTATAAACGAGACCATAAGAGAGTGTACCTTTTAAATACCTTAAGACTTGTTTCAAGGCTTCACCATGTGACTCCTTTGGATTGGTAATATATCGACTTAAGACTCCCACACTACAAGATAAATCGAGTCTAGTGTGAAGTAGATACCTTAGATATCCGATGAGTTTTCTGTATTCTCTAGCGTCAATGTTCTTCTCGTCTTTGGATTTTTATAGCTTTAAACCAGAATCCATAGGTATGTGACATGAGTTACACTCGTCCATTTTAGCTTCTTCTAAGATTTTCTTTGCATATCTTTCTTGTTTGAGAACTATATGCTCCTTTTCTTGAATTACTTATATCCCGAGATAATAAGTAAGCTTCCCAAGATCACTCATCTCAAACTTTCTCGACATGCTTTCTTTGAATTCTAAGATGAGTTCCAAGCTGGAACCTGTAACCAAAAGATCATCTACATAAACTGCTACAAAGAGAAGTTGGTCCTTTACTCTTCTTCGATATAGTGATGACTCTTTTGTACACTTCTCGAACTGTAATTCTCTAAGGATCTTATTCAAGTTTCTGTTCCAAGTCCTAGGAGCTTGCTTTAATCCATATAAAGCCTTACCTAGTTTGTAGACTTTGTTTTCGTTACCCTTTGAAATAAATCCTTTCCGGTTGAGCTACATAGACTTCTTCTTTCAGCTCACCATGTAAGAATGCAGTCTTCACATCGAAATGATATAACTTCCACTCGTGTGACGCTGCAAAAGCTATTATGAAACGTACTGTCTCTATTCTAGCAACTGGATCAAACACCTCTTCGTAATCTATCCCATGTTTTTGAATGTATCATTTGGCTACTAACCTTGCTTTATGTTTGTTTATACTTCCATCTGCATTCCTCTTGACTCTAAACACCCACTTTAAACTTATAGTTTTAACTCCAATAGGAAGATCAACAAGATTCCAAGTCTTGTTTTTGACAATCGACGAAATCTCATCATCGCAACCTCTTAACCAAACTCTTTCATTCTTTGCTTCTTCAAAGCTCCAAGGTTCATCATTAACCGTAAGTAACAAATATTCTCCTTCTTTCTCAGCCAAGAGTACATAATCTTCTAGATAGCTTGGCCTTGTTTTCTGTCGAGTTGATCTTCAAAATGCTTCATAATCTTGATTACTTACGATTTCTTCTTGTGAGTCTTCTTTCTTGGACACAATATCATCATCACTTTCTTCCTCCTTTGTGAAGTTGTCTATTGAAGGTATATTAGGGACATTAGTGTTTATTTCTCCAGAATTAATACCATCATAATCCTCTTCCTCTTCTTTTCTTTCATACTTCCAATTGCTTTTTTCGTCAAAAACAACATCTCTACTAACAACGATCTTGTGACTTGTAGGGTCAAGCATCCTATAAGTTTTAGATCCTGGTTATGTTCCGAGGTGAATCAGTTTTTGAGACCTATCATCAAGTTTCTTGAGACGTGAGGATTCAATCTTCGCATATCCAATACATCCGAACACACGTATATGTCTGATATACGGTTTCTTTCCCTTATAAACTTCGTAAGGAGTTGTGTTAATCAAAGAACTCGTTGCCACTCTATTTATGATATAAGTCGAATGACTTATCGCTTCCCCCCCATAAATAGTTTGGCAAATCCATGTGTTTTAATATGCTCCAAGTCATTCCAAGAAGAGTTCGATTTCTCCTTTCAAACACTCCATTTTGTTGAGGAGAATAGGGAGCTGTAAGATGCCTCTTAATTCCTTGTGCATCGCAGAATGCTTTGAACTTATGAGATATAAACTCACCTCCTCTATCAGTTCGGAATGTTTTGATAGACAGCTATACTTCTTGTTTGACAATTGCTTTGAAAAAATTGAATTTTTCAAAGGCTTCATTCTTATCTTTTAAGAGAAAGATCTTAAAAGAAATCATCAATTAAGATAAATATATACATGTTTCTAGCTTCGTTGGAGGAGTAATAGGTCCACAAAGGTCTCCATGAGAAAGCTCAAATCTTTCATTGGCTCGAAAGGAAGTTGACTTAGGGAACTTTCCTCTTGGTTGTTTCCCAAGCAAACATGATCCACAAGTTTCTTTCTCAATTTTTATCTTCGGCAACCCTTTTACCATGGATTTGTTTATCATACTCCTCATAACCTCATTGTTGATGTGTCCAAATCATGCATGCCATTTGTTCGATTCACTAAGATGAATCGCTTGAAAATAACTCGACGATTTAACCTCCATTCGGACCTTATACAACCTGTTTTTGGATTTTGTTGCCTTTATCATTAAATTTACTTCCTTGTCTAGCATCTTCAAGGTCTCCCCTTTCATATGGACTTCACATCCAATGTTAGTTGATTGTCCAAGACTCATGATATTACTCCTCAAATCTAGTATGTAGTAGATATCCTTAAGAATCTTTTGCTTCCCTTCCTTAGTCTCGAAAACAATCAAACTTTTTTCTCTAATATCTACTCTCGAATCATCTCCAAACCTTACTTTCCAGTAACTCTCTCATCAAGATTATAAAGCAGTCTTGACATCCAGTCATATGATTACTATCAAACTCAGTTGTTAGTGTTTGTAACCTAGCTTCTCTTACTCTCTCAGCCCCCAAGTATCGTGATTTTATTGCTTCTCATAACTCTTGTGAAGTTTTGAGATCCCCTACTTGTAAGATAAGAGTTTCCGGTATACTGTGGAAAATAAGTGCCTTTGCCAAAACATTCTTTTCCTCATATTTGCTTCCTTCGACAGCCTCCTAAACATTGTGTACCTTTAAGGTTAGCTTCATTCTCATAGACCACATGGTGTAGTCGATAGCGTTCAACATTGGACATCGAATCGAGCTCGAACTACTCTCTCTTTTTCGTTGTCGGAACTAGCTCTCCCATATTCTCTTTGATTTCTCAAACCTAATTTCTTGATTTGATTTAACATTGATACCAATTTGTTAAATCAAGTCCTTGTAAACATACACACAATAATAAAAACTTCTTTCTTTATTAATCTTAAGCAAATAACTCAAAACTTAATCTTACAACTCTTAAGAATAATCTCACACTATTCTTCATAAGAAATTACAACTCATTTTCTTATGTATTGATAGACTAACTTAGATAACTCCTAAGTCTAAAACAAATAGGAAATACTTTTAGATAAGCTCCTAAAAATATTCTACTAAATCTTCATCTTAACATATTTAGATATCTCCTAAATATGTTAAGTCTTGCTCCTTAAGTTTCTTGAGTCTTCATGATTAAGTTAATATATGGATCACTTGATAATAAAATATATGAAAATCTCATAAGGATTTAAGATGCATGAAGCATTGAACTCAAATCTAAAAAAATATGTTCAGTCAAATTACAATGATCACTTTATGGATTAAGACAATTCGTACGCATGTGGTATAATTGCTTAAGTGAATATTTGTAGAGTAAATAATATACCAACAATGTGATATGCCCTTGCATATTTATCAAGAATCTGTATTTTTGTTTGTGATCATTGTTGTATATGTTAATGACTTGAACATAATTGGGACTCAAAAAGAAATCAATGAGACAAGAACTCAAAGGTAATGGAATTTTTCTACATCAATAGTAATATACGAAAAGGATCTTAAAACACTATTATACGAATAAAGCGACTCTTTTGAGTACTTCAATGGTAAATAGATCACTTAATATCGATAAAGAACCGTTCCGACCTTGTGAAGATAACAAAGAGATATTAGGTTATAAGTACCTTATATGAGCGCTATTGGTGGACTCATTTATCTTGCAAATTGCACTAGACCAGATATAGCATTCGCTACAGATTCTCTTGCAAGATACAGTTCGTCACCTACGCGCAAACACTAGAATGGAATAAAACATATATTTCGTCATCTCCAGGGAAAAACTGATTTGGGATTATTTTATATTAGAAATTCTAGTGTCGATTTAGTTGATTTTGCAAATGCTGGCTATTTATTAGATCCACATAAAGCTTGATCTCAAACTGGATATCTTTTTACCAGTGGAGGCACTACAATTTCTCGGTGTTCCAAAATGCCGACTCTAGTTGCTACCTCTTCAAATAATGTTGAAACAATTACATTCCACAAAGCATGTAGAGAATGTGTACTGCTCATATCCATGACTCACTACATACAAGAAGCAAGCGGAATGGTCATACATAAAGGGTCAACAAAATTGTTTGAAGACAATGATGCTTGTATCGTCCAAATCAAAGAAGGTTATATTAAGAGCGACCAAACAAAGCATATCCCCACAAAGGTTTTTTTCTTACACACGAGAACTTGAAAAGAATCAAGAAGTGAATATTCCATATATTCGATCAACTAACAATGCAGCAGCTCTGTTCATGAAATTGCTTCCTACGACAACATTCATAAAACATGTTTATGATATCAGAATGCGTCAACTACGAAACTTATGACATACATTATTTCAGGGAGGAGATTACGTCACTATACTCTTTTTCTCTCGTCATGGTTTTTTCCACTAATTTTTTCATGATAAGATTTTTAATGAAGTAGCGCGTAATATATAATTAACGACAGATAATTAAGAGGGAGTATTATAAATATATTTTATTATTAAAATCTTATAGGTCTTATAATTACCTATGTACAAAATATTTCACCTTCTTCACCACCTTACACTAATATAAATACATGTATTAAGTGAAAATAATAAAACACAAGACATATGCATATATTTGAGAAACAAAAGAGATCATTATTACTTTCTTTCCTTCTCACGCATTCATCACCTTTCTTCTTCCACTTTTACTCACTTAATACAATAATAATATATTATAATATATATTCAGGGTTATTTTATAACAGTAACCAATTTATTTTAAAGTAATTTACGTTTTACCAGGTACTTTTTAACCCTAATTTATTTGTCACTCACGATGTTTTTCTCGTCATCGTCTTCTTCCTCTAGAAACCCTAGAGGTATTGCCAAAAAATCGATCACCATAAGATAGATAACTATGGAGTCTTCTAGTGTTATGGATTATCTTGGAGTTAAGATTATCGGTGTCATGGTTCCTGTCTCCATCCATCTGCATGTTCCTTGTCCTCCTTCTCATCTACTCTCTCTTTGTCACCTCCGACCCGCAGATCCGTAGTGCCACTTTGAATATTTTGAATCCACATGAGTTTCGTTACAGGACATGGGAAGCGCTCGAGAAGAATCAGGTTTCACTAATAAGATTTAAGTGAAGACTCAGTTAAAAACGGAAGGTTTCAAGAATGAGTCTGGTCCTCTTCTCTTTACGTAACCCAAAACATTTTATAATAGACCTCTGATGTTAGCATCACATGAAGACAGAGCAAGTATACCTACACTTTATCGTCTTTCGATGCATGCTTGTTATAGGGTTATGGGTTAATCTTGTTTAGTATTATCTAAGTGATGATGGTACTAAAATATTAGTGGTGGGTACGTTGTCATTTGTAGTATGAGTGTGAGATGAAAGACAGAAAACAGAGTGAAAGTTCTGAAAGACAGATTACAGAGTACGAGACGTTTTTATTGGATTTCTTCCGGTGATCTCTCCGGCGAGATGTAGGATCCTTCCCACGGATCTGAACCCGTAAACTCTGAGTGTGTTTACGCTTAAATAACTTAAATTTTCATAACTAAACACACACAAACGAGAGCTAAACACAGAGAGAGAAGAGAAAGAGTGAAAACTTGTGTTCTTTTCTTTGAAATCGAACAAAGAACAAGTAGATTTTGGGACGCCAAGACCCAACACCGCGAATCTCATATAACTCGAGAATCCCTCCGACCCGCCACTGTTAAGCTTAAAGGTAGCAACGCCAACGCTATTGTCTTCGTCTGAGTTTCCATAGTCGCTTTCGTCCTTGTTCTCCTCTTAGGGTTTATTCGAATGTAACAGGTTCTTGAATTTTTACCACTCCTAGGACGATATTGTTGTTATCTGAACGAAGATATTGAATTTCAAAAGGAGAAAAACAAAAGGTTGACACGTTAGATCATTAGACAATGAAGCTAAACGAGATGGATCTGTTTGGTTATACCAATTATATAAATAGGCATAAATACATATAGTTATATTTTGGCTATTTTTGACAGATTATTAGTTAACCCTAATATAAATTAATTGTAATTAGTTGAACCGAGTAAATTATGTTGTTGTTTTACAAATCAGACGGTAACAAACATTAATTCTTCATTTTTCACAATTATATTCACTTATAGTTTCTTATTGTAGTTTGAATAATTAAAATCAACACATATATACATGATATTTTACTAGAATTGTAATGGATCAATAATGAATATGAAATCGTCAAACGTAGTCGACTTACAATCGTCTGCTACATGAAAGATTATGAACCAACAAGAATATTACTTCAAAGATAACCAATTATGTAATTTTCTTATGTGAACCAATGGATAATGTGACCAAAGTTATACTTACATGAATCAATATGAAAGATATGTGTAGGTAATTATTGTGGATCGGTTTGCACACCGGTTAGGTCGGTTAAGTTAGTAAATCAATTGTACATACGATTTCGGTTTAGTTTGTTAAACCGAGTCTTATCTTAGAACTAGAGGTTCGATTATCTTGTATAAAACAGGGATGTAATGGAATAAGACACATTTCTTGAATCAAAACTGAATCTTCATGGTATCAGAGCGGTGTAAAGAAAGAGTGTAAAGAAATTGCAGAAATTGAAGCAAATTGAAGCTTCTGATTCACGCTCATGGCGAATCCCGGGAATGAGAACGCCGGAGTAGTGGTTGCGAATACGGGGATGGTTTCGCCGTATGCTCTATCAAGTTCGGATAATCCAGGATCGTTGATCTCACCGATTCTCTTGAATGGAGAAAACTACAATGAGTGGGCTGTTGAGTTCTTGAATGCTTTACAAGCAAAGTGGAAGATCGGATTCATCAATGGAGCGTTGCCTAAACCTTCGGTGATGGATCCAGACTTCGAAAATTGGCAAACAGTGAACTCCATGTTGATCGGGTGGATTCGCGCTTCAATTGAACCAAAGGTGAAGTCGACTGTGACTTTTATTTCGGATGCTAAGCTTCTTTGGGAAGAACTGAAGCAGCGATTCTCTGTTGGGAACAATGTACGTGTTCATCAGATTAAAGAAAAACTTTCTTCGTGTAAACAAAATGGTAGATCTGTTCTCGAATACTATGGATCTTTGTGTTCTTTGTGGGAAGAATTGCAAATGTACAGACCTCTTCCTTTGTGTACTTGTGGAGCTAGTTCGGCGATTTCTAAAGATAGAGAGGAAGAACGTCTGCATCAGTTCATTCTCGGACTTGATGACGGGAAATTCGGTGGGGTTTGCACGTCGCTGATAAGCCTCGATCCTCTTCCTACACTGGCATATGCATACTCGCGGGTTGTGAGAGAAGAACAGCGACTGTCTTCCTCGATTGAAAAAGAACTCAATCAGAATGTTGTGGGATTTCTTGCTCGCGGAGAAGCTCGTGCAGGGTCCCGAAATTCTCAGATATCTGACACAATTCTTGGAGTCTCTCGTCATGTAGTGTGCTCTCATTGTGGCAGAGGTGGTCATGAAAAAAAAGGATGCTGGCAGTTGGTCGGATTTCCTGATTGGTGGATTGCAAAATCTGGAAAACAAATGAATAATAGAAATGGAGGAAAGACAAAAGGGAATGCTGCGAGTTGGGACAAAAAGACACCAATGGCTACAGCTAGAACAGCCAGAGCATCTACTTCAAATGGGTCTGTCTTTCCAGAACTCACGACTGATCAATGGAAAACTTTGCAGTGTCTACTGAACAAGAGTGGAGCTGATCAAGAACCTGAAAATCAAGACAAGTTGTCAGGTGAGAAAGGGTCTGGTGATGTGATCCTTGATTCAGGTGCATCACAT
>JAKUCM010001153.1:0-25782 GCA_023374145.1 Lepidium sativum | reverse complement strand
CAACCAGACAGAATTAGGGTTCATCAGTCAACAAAACAGATGATTCTTGCTGACCAAGCAACAACATTACAGATCAGATCTTACCTAGATTCGAAGGTCCGACGGTTCGGTTGAGTTCCTGAATGTTCTGTTTATCTGAAATCAACAAAAACCTGACTTTCCTTGCATAGATCTAGTCACAAAAGGACCCCAAATATGCCAAGTCGAACACAGCAATTAGAACAGAACTCAGAATTCTCCAAGTCTGGAAAAAGAAACTGAGTTGATGTCTTACTTTAAACTCGGTGTAACTCTCTCAATACTACTCCGATCAACGATCCGTTTGAAGCTACAGAAACTTGAGAGAAAGATATTTCCAGAACTACCAAAATGATCAATAGGAGATTAGTATCAGATTAGTTATGGGCCCCGAAAAATAGTGGTTCGCACTGGATTTCTTACCACTTAGAGGGTGCTCTAGGTTGATCAATCAACTTCGGCAATGGAGATACTTGCTATGAGGCTCGAGTTTGAAGATTTCAGAAGAGGAAGAAGCCTAGGCGGAGCCGAGTTGGTGAGTTTAAGTAGGAGAACAAACTAGGTTTTGGTGCTAGGTTGAGAAGATGCATCTTTCCTTCTTTTTTTTTCAAAAACTTATCTCCCTTGACAATTCTTTTATTGGGCCTTATGGGCCACGAAATTAATTCATTGACCCCAAGGTTGGGTCTCACAGGAATACTACAAATCAAATTAAACTCTACAGGCAAAACTCAGCTCCTGGAAGAAGACAACTCAGGCCAACTCTCGAGACAACATTATCTCCTTACAAGCAACTCTAGGGATAGAACAATCTGCTCCAGACCTAACCTCTCACAATGAAAGCATATAAGGAGGAAGAGATTTTCTTGCAACAAAAGAGCGGTGAGAAATGGCTGAAAGCTGGTGATGGAAATACTCAATTTATCACTCAGCAGCTAAAAGCAATCAATCCAGAAAAAGACTCAATAGCTTACTAATTCTCACAGCCATGGCCATTTTTCAGAGGCCTCCAAAGGAAATGTAGCTGCCGAATATTTCCACAATCTTTTATCAACATCTTATCCACAGCACTTCCAGAGCATATTCTCGGACTTCTAGCAAAGAGTAACCGCTGACACGAACACCATGCTATTAGCACAAGTATCAGATGCATAGATAAAGAAGGCCACTTTTGGAATTAACTTAACCAACGCACCTTGTCCCGACGGCATGACTTGACTTTTCTACCAAAAGTATTGGTTAATTATTGGACCACTAGTATGCACAGAGGTGAAATCATTCTTCGCCACATGAATTTTTCCGCAGGACGAGTCACACCCACATATGCCTAATCCCAAAGAAGCCTCCCTCGACTTTGATGTGAGACATGAGACTTATAAGTCTATGTTATGTCATCTATAAGATTGTAGCAAAGGTTACCTCCAATAGGCTGAATATGATACTGCCACAAATTTTCAGCCCAACTCAATCCGCTTTCGTCTCTGATAGATTGATAATAGACAAACATACTTATGGCGCACGAGCTCATCGACAGCCTCAGACCTATCTACAGCTTTCAATCGAGTTGAATGGACATTCTTAGAGGCACTGCTAACTTTTATGGGATTTGAAAAGATATGGATTATTCGTCTTAAAAGCAACCACTTAGCAAGCTACAGAGTTTGTGAAGATACTAGAAGAGTACAACCAAGCTTCATGTTAATTTGTTAACTCTTTTTTTTTTTTTTTTTTTTTTTTTTTTTTTTTTTTTTTTTTAACGACTGTTCTGATTAAGGCAGACACGATCCGATTGATAACTTCTATTTGTCCATCCGTTTGCGGGTGACATGTTTTTGAATACAACAAGTTGGTTCCCAATTTCTTCCACAAAGTACGCCAAAAGTGGCCAAGGAACTTGGGGTCGCAGTCTGACACAATAGTGCGGGGTATGTCATGTAATCGTATAATGTCTCGCATGAAGAGAGTTGCAATCTGTGAGGCGTTATGACCCTTTTCACATGGAGTAAAGTGTGCCATCTTGGAGAATTTGTCTACTACGACAAGGATGGTTTCCTTCTTCTCATACTTGGGCAAACCTACAATAAATCCATAGACACATCTACCCAAGGGTCGTTAGGAATAGGCAAAGGCATGTATAATTCATGTGGATGTGACCTGGATTTTGCCGTAAGACAGGCAATGCATCGTTTGCAATGTCTAGTAACATCTCATTTCATGTGCGACCGAAGAAGTGTTCCTTGAGCATGCTTAATGTCTTCTTGACTGTAAAATGTCATATAAGTCCTCCTCCATGTGCCTCGGTCACTAGTAGTTCCCGGATTGATCCTTGGGGTATGCAAAGCCGTTGTTTCTTGAAGATGAATCCATCATGGATGTAGAAGTCTCCATAGGCTCCTCGACCACATGCTTCAAATATTTCTTTGAAATCTGCATCATCCGCATATTAAGTCTTAATAGATTCAAAACCCAATACCTTAGCCTCCGTTGAGGAGATGAGGGCGTGTCTTCTTGAAATTGTGTCTGCTACCACGTTCTCTTTGCCCTTTTTGTATTTGACAACGTACAGAAAGGTCTCTATGAACTCTAGCCAACGAGCATGTCTCTTCTTGAGATTGGTCTGGCCTCTCAAATGCTTCAATATTTCATGGTCCGTATGTACCACAAATTCCTTGGCCAAAATGTAGTTCTTTGTCGTTTGTCGAGTAATTGAGTGTGGCTCCGCTTAACTTATCACTAAAGAACGCCACTAGTCTTTTTTCTTGAGTTGACACATGGGTCGGCAACCATACTTGTCTCTTTGGACTGAACGAACCTAGACGTAATACTTAACTATAGCAAGGTTTCGGCGCTGGTCCCTGCAAACACGGAAATAGTAAAACACAAACGTACCCGGGTTAAATCGGCAGTCAAAGAGAAGCTTCCTGACTGTGTGATCTGTAGTCCGGGTGGAGCTTCCCGCAGTGCCTTTGGTGAAAACCTCATCGGGCTTTGGCAAGCTGAGTTGCTCTAGGTTGATCTTGGCTAAGGGATCGATCAGGTTGATTAGCGTTCCGATTGAATCCACGAACTTGTCTTGCTTCGGGTTTCTGGTCCGGGGTGAATAGCTGGAATGCGTTGGATGACTTCAACGATTAAGGTAGTATGGTCAATGTCCTCATCATTCCCTCCCTCTTGCGAACGATCTGTCAACGGATTGGTTTCTCCTACTTTGAAGAGTTTGAGATCCGAAACATTAAAAACAGGATGTACCTTAAAGTGGTTAAATAGGTCAAGGCGGTAGGTGTTGTCGTTGATACGTTCTAGGACTTGGAATGGTCCATTGCCTCGTGGTGCCAACTTATCATTCTGCTTCCGTTCCTTAATAAACCTTTCAGTCCTAACATGCATCCAAATCCAATCTCCTGGTTGGAAGATAACTTCCTTCCGACCTTTGTCGGCGTTTGCCTTGTATCTTGCAGTGCTTGCCTCAATGGTTGCCTTGGTGTCCTCGTGAAGTTTCCGGATGTACTCAGCCTTAGTATATGCATCTTGATTTACCGTCTCTGGGGGCACCAACGGCTTGAGATCTAATGGGGACAATGGCTGAAAACCATACACAACTTTAAAAGGTGAACGGTTAGTTGTAGAATGAACAACTCGGTTATAGGCAAACTCTATATATGGTAAAGCTTCGGGCCAACTCCTCATGTTTGTGCCGACGACTGTTCTGATTAAGGCAGACACGATCCGATTGATAACTTCTATTTGTCCATCCGTTTGCGGGTGACATGTTTTTGAATACAACAAGTTGGTTCCCAATTTCTTCCACAAAGTACGCCAAAAGTGGCCAAGGAACTTGGGGTCGCAGTCTGACACAATAGTGCGGGGTATGTCATGTAATCGTATAATGTCTCGCATGAAGAGAGTTGCAATCTGTGAGGCGTTATGACCCTTTTCACATGGAGTAAAGTGTGCCATCTTGGAGAATTTGTCTACTACGACAAGGATGGTTTCCTTCTTCTCATACTTGGGCAAACCTACAATAAATCCATAGACACATCTACCCAAGGGTCGTTAGGAATAGGCAAAGGCATGTATAATTCATGTGGATGTGACCTGGATTTTGCCGTAAGACAGGCAATGCATCGTTTGCAATGTCTAGTAACATCTCATTTCATGTGCGACCGAAGAAGTGTTCCTTGAGCATGCTTAATGTCTTCTTGACTGTAAAATGTCATATAAGTCCTCCTCCATGTGCCTCGGTCACTAGTAGTTCCCGGATTGATCCTTGGGGTATGCAAAGCCGTTGTTTCTTGAAGATGAATCCATCATGGATGTAGAAGTCTCCATAGGCTCCTCGACCACATGCTTCAAATATTTCTTTGAAATCTGCATCATCCGCATATTAAGTCTTAATAGATTCAAAACCCAATACCTTAGCCTCCGTTGAGGAGATGAGGGCGTGTCTTCTTGAAAGTGTGTCTGCTACCACGTTCTCTTTGCCCTTTTTGTATTTGACAACGTACAGAAAGGTCTCTATGAACTCTAGCCAACGAGCATGTCTCTTCTTGAGATTGGTCTGGCCTCTCAAATGCTTCAATATTTCATGGTCCGTATGTACCACAAATTCCTTGGCCAAAATGTAGTTCTTTGTCGTTTGTCGAGTAATTGAGTGTGGCTCCGCTTAACTTATCACTAAAGAACGCCACTAGTCTTTTTTCTTGAGTTGACACATGGGTCGGCAACCATACTTGTCTCTTTGGACTGAACGAACCTAGACGTAATACTTAACTATAGCAAGGTTTCGGCGCTGGTCCCTGCAAACACGGAAATAGTAAAACACAAACGTACCCGGGTTAAATCGGCAGTCAAAGAGAAGCTTCCTACTGTGTGATCTGTAGTCCGGGTGGAGCTTCCCGCAGTGCCTTTGGTGAAAACCTCATCGGGCTTTGGCAAGCTGAGTTGCTCTAGGTTGATCTTGGCTAAGGGATCGATCAGGTTGATTAGCGTTCCGATTGAATCCACGAACTTGTCTTGCTTCGGGTTTCTGGTCCGGGGTGAATAGCTGGAATGCGTTGGATGACTTCAACGATTAAGGTAGTATGGTCAATGTCCTCATCATTCCCTCCCTCTTGCGAACGATCTGTCAACGGATTGGTTTCTCCTACTTTGAAGAGTTTGAGATCCGAAACATTAAAAACAGGATGTACCTTAAAGTGGTTAAATAGGTCAAGGCGGTAGGTGTTGTCGTTGATACGTTCTAGGACTTGGAATGGTCCATTGCCTCGTGGTGCCAACTTATCATTCTGCTTCCGTTCCTTAATAAACCTTTCAGTCCTAACATGCATCCAAATCCAATCTCCTGGTTGGAAGATAACTTCCTTCCGACCTTTGTCGGCGTTTGCCTTGTATCTTGCAGTGCTTGCCTCAATGGTTGCCTTGGTGTCCTCGTGAAGTTTCCGGATGTACTCAGCCTTAGTATATGCATCTTGATTTACCGTCTCTGGGGGCACCAACGGCTTGAGATCTAATGGGGACAATGGCTGAAAACCATACACAACTTTAAAAGGTGAACGGTTAGTTGTAGAATGAACAACTCGGTTATAGGCAAACTCTATATATGGTAAAGCTTCGGGCCAACTCCTCATGTTTGTGCCGACGACTGTTCTGATTAAGGCAGACACGATCCGATTGATAACTTCTATTTGTCCATCCGTTTGCGGGTGACATGTTTTTGAATACAACAAGTTGGTTCCCAATTTCTTCCACAAAGTACGCCAAAAGTGGCCAAGGAACTTGGGGTCGCAGTCTGACACAATAGTGCGGGGTATGTCATGTAATCGTATAATGTCTCGCATGAAGAGAGTTGCAATCTGTGAGGCGTTATGACCCTTTTCACATGGAGTAAAGTGTGCCATCTTGGAGAATTTGTCTACTACGACAAGGATGGTTTCCTTCTTCTCATACTTGGGCAAACCTACAATAAATCCATAGACACATCTACCCAAGGGTCGTTAGGAATAGGCAAAGGCATGTATAATTCATGTGGATGTGACCTGGATTTTGCCGTAAGACAGGCAATGCATCGTTTGCAATGTCTAGTAACATCTCATTTCATGTGCGACCGAAGAAGTGTTCCTTGAGCATGCTTAATGTCTTCTTGACTGTAAAATGTCATATAAGTCCTCCTCCATGTGCCTCGGTCACTAGTAGTTCCCGGATTGATCCTTGGGGTATGCAAAGCCGTTGTTTCTTGAAGATGAATCCATCATGGATGTAGAAGTCTCCATAGGCTCCTCGACCACATGCTTCAAATATTTCTTTGAAATCTGCATCATCCGCATATTAAGTCTTAATAGATTCAAAACCCAATACCTTAGCCTCCGTTGAGGAGATGAGGGCGTGTCTTCTTGAAAGTGTGTCTGCTACCACGTTCTCTTTGCCCTTTTTGTATTTGACAACGTACAGAAAGGTCTCTATGAACTCTAGCCAACGAGCATGTCTCTTCTTGAGATTGGTCTGGCCTCTCAAATGCTTCAATATTTCATGGTCCGTATGTACCACAAATTCCTTGGCCAAAATGTAGTTCTTTGTCGTTTGTCGAGTAATTGAGTGTGGCTCCGCTTAACTTATCACTAAAGAACGCCACTAGTCTTTTTTCTTGAGTTGACACATGGGTCGGCAACCATACTTGTCTCTTTGGACTGAACGAACCTAGACGTAATACTTAACTATAGCAAGGTTTCGGCGCTGGTCCCTGCAAACACGGAAATAGTAAAACACAAACGTACCCGGGTTAAATCGGCAGTCAAAGAGAAGCTTCCTACTGTGTGATCTGTAGTCCGGGTGGAGCTTCCCGCAGTGCCTTTGGTGAAAACCTCATCGGGCTTTGGCAAGCTGAGTTGCTCTAGGTTGATCTTGGCTAAGGGATCGATCAGGTTGATTAGCGTTCCGATTGAATCCACGAACTTGTCTTGCTTCGGGTTTCTGGTCCGGGGTGAATAGCTGGAATGCGTTGGATGACTTCAACGATTAAGGTAGTATGGTCAATGTCCTCATCATTCCCTCCCTCTTGCGAACGATCTGTCAACGGATTGGTTTCTCCTACTTTGAAGAGTTTGAGATCCGAAACATTAAAAACAGGATGTACCTTAAAGTGGTTAAATAGGTCAAGGCGGTAGGTGTTGTCGTTGATACGTTCTAGGACTTGGAATGGTCCATTGCCTCGTGGTGCCAACTTATCATTCTGCTTCCGTTCCTTAATAAACCTTTCAGTCCTAACATGCATCCAAATCCAATCTCCTGGTTGGAAGATAACTTCCTTCCGACCTTTGTCGGCGTTTGCCTTGTATCTTGCAGTGCTTGCCTCAATGGTTGCCTTGGTGTCCTCGTGAAGTTTCCGGATGTACTCAGCCTTAGTATATGCATCTTGATTTACCGTCTCTGGGGGCACCAACGGCTTGAGATCTAATGGGGACAATGGCTGAAAACCATACACAACTTTAAAAGGTGAACGGTTAGTTGTAGAATGAACAACTCGGTTATAGGCAAACTCTATATATGGTAAAGCTTCGGGCCAACTCCTCATGTTTGTGCCGACGACTGTTCTGATTAAGGCAGACACGATCCGATTGATAACTTCTATTTGTCCATCCGTTTGCGGGTGACATGTTTTTGAATACAACAAGTTGGTTCCCAATTTCTTCCACAAAGTACGCCAAAAGTGGCCAAGGAACTTGGGGTCGCAGTCTGACACAATAGTGCGGGGTATGTCATGTAATCGTATAATGTCTCGCATGAAGAGAGTTGCAATCTGTGAGGCGTTATGACCCTTTTCACATGGAGTAAAGTGTGCCATCTTGGAGAATTTGTCTACTACGACAAGGATGGTTTCCTTCTTCTCATACTTGGGCAAACCTACAATAAATCCATAGACACATCTACCCAAGGGTCGTTAGGAATAGGCAAAGGCATGTATAATTCATGTGGATGTGACCTGGATTTTGCCGTAAGACAGGCAATGCATCGTTTGCAATGTCTAGTAACATCTCATTTCATGTGCGACCGAAGAAGTGTTCCTTGAGCATGCTTAATGTCTTCTTGACTGTAAAATGTCATATAAGTCCTCCTCCATGTGCCTCGGTCACTAGTAGTTCCCGGATTGATCCTTGGGGTATGCAAAGCCGTTGTTTCTTGAAGATGAATCCATCATGGATGTAGAAGTCTCCATAGGCTCCTCGACCACATGCTTCAAATATTTCTTTGAAATCTGCATCATCCGCATATTAAGTCTTAATAGATTCAAAACCCAATACCTTAGCCTCCGTTGAGGAGATGAGGGCGTGTCTTCTTGAAAGTGCGTCTGCTACCACGTTCTCTTTGCCCTTTTTGTATTTGACAACGTACAGAAAGGTCTCTATGAACTCTAGCCAACGAGCATGTCTCTTCTTGAGATTGGTCTGGCCTCTCAAATGCTTCAATATTTCATGGTCCGTATGTACCACAAATTCCTTGGCCAAAATGTAGTTCTTTGTCGTTTGTCGAGTAATTGAGTGTGGCTCCGCTTAACTTATCACTAAAGAACGCCACTAGTCTTTTTTCTTGAGTTAACATGGCTCCAATACCTATCCTTGAGGAATCACACTCAAGTTCAAACGTTAGATCAAAGTTGGGTACTCGAAAGGCTGAATCTTGGGCTGCTCCTCAATAGAAGGCTATGTCCTTTTTGATGACTGCCGTGAGAGGAACGGCTACAGTGCTGAAGTCTCGGACAAACCGTCTATAAAAACTTGCTAACCCATGGAAATTGTGGATATGTCCAATGGTGCTAGGTGTTGGCCACTCTTGAATGAACTTGATATTCTCTTGATCAACATGTAAACCTGTGGAGTTTACAACAAAACCTAAAAATGCCACTTCATTAGAGCAAAATGTACACTTCTTGAGATTGGCAAATAAGCATTCCTTGCAAAGGGTGTCTAAGACCATCTCAAGGTGTCTCACATATTCGGCCAAGGTTACACTAAAGATAAGGATATCATCAAAGTATACATCATCAAACTTTGAGATATAGGACACAAAACCTAGTTCATGAGCCGCATGAAAGTGCTAGGGGCATTCGTGAATCCAAATGGCTTGACAAGCCATTCGTAAAGGTCTTGTTTGGTTTTGAATGTGGTTTTCCATTCGTCGCCTTCCTTCATCCAGACTTGATGGTATCCACTTTTGAGGTCTATCTTGGAAAAGATGGATGCTCCACAAAGTTCATCTAACATGTCATCTAGTCGCGGAATTGGGTGTCGGTATTTAATATTGATGTTGTTAATGGCTCGACAATCCACACACATTCTACACGATCCATTTTTCTTTGGTACCAACAATAGCGGTATGGTGCATGAACTTAGAGACTATCAGATGTATCATTTGTCCATAAGGTCTCAGACTTGTTTCTCTAGTTCTTGGGATTTATCCGGGTTCATGTGGTATGTGGGTCGGTTGGGTAGGGGTGCCCCAAGAACTAGGTCGATCTAGTGCTCGATTCCACAAATTGGTGGTAGACTCGGTGGAAGGTGTTCCGGGAACACGTCTTGAAACCTGTCTAATAGAGAAGAGATCTCGGCTGAAAGCTCGACCTCACTTGATAAACATTCCTTGAAGACCATGAGTAGCACTTGTCCTAGATTGTTAATAGTTTTGGAAACTGTATGTGAGGAAACATAAAACTTGGAACGTTTTAACTTGGTTTCCTTGGACTGTTTGGCTTGGATTTCATGGACCTGGGTTGGTGTCAAGGGAGCAAGTGTGTACTTCTTCCTCTCATGGGTAAGCGTGTAAAGGCTGGTCTGATCGTCGTGTATTACCTCTCGATCAAACTGCCATGGTCGTCCCAATAGTATATGACTAGCTTGCATAAAGACTATGTCACAAGTCACTTGGTCGTGGTATCGACCAATACTGAATGGGACGATGACTTGTTCATCCACACTCACTTCAGATTTGTCGTTTAACCATTGAAGTTTGTATGGATGTGGATATTTCATCCGAGGGAATTCCAGCTTGTCGACCATGTATCTGCTTGTCACACTAGTACACGACCCACTATCGATAATCAAGTTACAAACCTTGATGTTGATGGTGCAATGGGTGTGAAAGATGTTTTCCAGTTGGATCAATTCATCTATTTCCATGTTGGTGCTAAAAACTTGGCGTATCATGAGTGACTTCCCGTGGTCTGGATACTCTACTTGAGATATCAGTTCAGTTAGTTCCTCCTCCCGTTTGTCTTGGGACTCATACCCACCTTTGGCTGTGAGGATCATGACACGTTTGTTGGGGAAGTTCCATGCCATGTGTTCGCGGCCTTCGCACCTGGAACAAGTAATGTCATGAGTATGTAAAAATAGGCCAGTCTTTTTGGTACCTCAATAGATTTGGATGGCTTGGTTGTCAGTTTCTTGAACCGTGTCTCAATCTCGACCCTCTTAGGTGCGGGTTCAGTAGCATTTGGTGCGGTTCAAGTGGATTTTGGTCGCACGGATGTTTTCCGCTTGATGTGTTGTTCGGCTTGGATGGCGAGGTGCAAAACTTCATGGAGCTCATGGTACAAATGCCTTTCCACCTTAGCGGTTATCCGGTCTTGTAGTCCCTCGATGAACTGAACCATTAAGGCTTCTTCCGAGTCTTCAATTTCCAGTCGGTTCTTCAAGCGTTCAAACTCATCAAAGTATTCCTCGACGCTCTTGGATCCTTGGTTAAGCTGTTAGAATTGTTTCTGCAACTCTCGGGAGTAATACGTTGGGACATAGCGTCCCCTCATGAGTTGCTTCATCTCGTCCCAACTCTCGATCTTTCCGGTATGGTGGCGTCTGCGGTCAGCTACTTCCCGATCCCACCAAACAAGGGCTCCTTCGGTGAGTTGAGCTGCATCAAAGGAAATCTTCTTCCGATTTGGATATTCATAACAATCAAATATATTATATAACCGTCGTTCCCAGTCCAAGTAAGCCTCTGGGTTGACACGTCTGGCAAATGTTGGGGCCGTGATCTTGGGGTCAACAGGTCAGGGCGGTCCATCATTGTCTCGCATATGTGGGCCATTGTAATCTTGATGGTCTGGATAATCATAGGCTCGATGATATGGATGAGATCGGTCGGGTGCGGTTGTTCGGGATGAGCCTCCGACGTATGGCTTCGCTATTTGGTTGTAAGCACGGTTGTTCGGATAGTCTCCTGTTTGATATTGTGGCCTCTGATGACTAGGTCCAGCTGCTCGCAATACTGGCTGCTCGTACGAGTTGTACTCAATCTGCTCCTCCGCGTTATCTGCATAGTGGAACCGTATGTGCGTTGAGTGTTCCACGTGTTGTTAGGTCGTATTGGTCGGATATGGTGGTTCCACGGGTGGAAGTGGAAGCTGCTCCAGTCGTGCCATTCGTTCATTCATCCTTGCAATTTGCATCTGGATGTTGATGAGGGTGTCCGTGAGACCGATTAGCTTGCGGGGATCTCCCCTGGTTGGTTCTCGGTCACTGTACCTGACAAAGAAAAGAGACTAAGTGTTAGTGAGACTCTTATCGAAGGCAAGGTGTTCACTTATGGAAACAATTTCAAATTTGAAATTTGAAAATCGAATCAAAGTAAATAAAGCAACCAAATCTCAGTACTTAAACAAATGCCACAAAAAAGGAAACAAAATATTTCAAGAATAAATGTGACGCAAAGAAAAGGAAAAAAAAACTTCAAATAAAAATCTTTATGAAATAATCAGATTTAAAACTTCTTGCGAAGAACACACGAAGAACAAGAAGAACACGAAGAACAAGAAGAACACAAAGAACACTTTTTATTGGTTTGTCTTTTTAAAACAGAAATGAACAAAACGAAACTAAAACAAAAGTATAAGGGAACGATACAGAGTGTTACCGAGGGCTCTCATTCAACCATATCCGCCAAATTCAGTATCCAAAGATTCGAACTTACCAAGGTCGAATCCCCGGATTCATATCCCAGAGACCTCACCACTGAGGCTCTTATCATCTGGTATCAGAGCCAAAAGCTCCTACCGTAAGTTGTATTCATCCAACCTTTATCTTTTACATTTCTATTTTTTTTTGTCTTTACTTTCTTATAAACCAAAAATCCATAAAAGTTGTTTTTATATGTTTTGTTTCAGTTTTATAAAATCCATAAAAATTCATAAAAATATAATTCATTTTTTTCTTGTTAGTTTAAAAGCCATAAAACCCATAGAAATTGTTGTGTTTATTTTTAGAAGATGTTTGCTATTTTATTTTGTTAAAAAGAAAACCAAAAACAAATTATGTTTCTGTTTTGTTCTTTTGATTATTTCATTGTTTTGAAAAAGAAAAGAAAATAAAAATCATTGTTCTTACTTGTCATTTTTGTGTTTAATTGTTAAGACTTTTAATCCTTTAATTGTTATGTTTCTTTGATTTGTGAAAGTACTCTCAATGGCATACTATAAAAAGAATGAGGAGAGTTACTCCTATGAATCGGATTGGAGTCTCAAAAAAGATCAATCTTCATCCAGCAACAATGAGGATGTGAAGACCTATGGCATGATGACAACTATGATTCGGAATATGAAGAGGATCCATATGGTGTCATACTTGAGCCTGAGCCACCAAACCATCACCAAGACTACACCAACGACACACATCAAATCAAATCATGAAGCAATGAAACCGAAACTGAATTTAGTTATGAGGATGAACCTGAATGTGATGTGAAAGTTTGTTACTACAAAAATCCTCTTATTCATCATGTGAAGCCCTACAATCATGGAGTTTTAGCACCTAGAGGGCAAAGCTATACCAACCACACAAGATGTCCTAAACAACATATTGGTGTAAGTAATAGCTTTAATACTTGTGGTCCTAATCTTCCATCCTTTTCAGGAAAAGAAGATTATCTACAGTGGGAAGACGTTATGGAGGATTACTTTTGGAGACATAAGGTCCTTGAGAAGAAAAATATGTCTTTAGCTATAAGTGCATTACTGGGAAAAGAACAATCATTGTGGAAACAAGAAGAAAAGTGGAGTGCATATTATAGAGAACCAAAGTACACTTGGGGCAATCTTAAAGGGTTTCTTCATGAGCAATATGTCACACGCCAATTGCCTCCAAAAAGTTACTCAAAGAAAGACTTGAATAATGAACTTCTCCTTGTTAGAATACTTAGCCGCCTTCTCTTTCTTTTGAGGATTCAAGAACGAGAAACAAGCCAAGCATGTGAGGATTCCAATTTGACAGATCTGAGATTATCAAATGAATAATCACCCTCCTTTGTAATTCTCATTCACACAATTCCGCTAAAACTAGTATTCATCGGTTTGGACTCACCAAGGTCAAGCCGTTAAATTCATATCTGAGACCTCACCACCGAGGCTCTCATCACCCACAGTCATGAAAATCCTTCCCACAATAATCCGGTCTCAAATTGTCCTTAAGCTTTCGAAAATCCTTTCTCGTTCTTGCCTTGGAGCTTTTTTGAAAATTAGGTTGGAAATGGCGGATTTAGGCTTCTATTTATAAGAGTTGGTCCACGAAACCCTAATTATAGTTTCCTTTGGTTTGACTGATCTGACCAGTCACTTAAATTGGATTGGATCGTAGATCGCGGTCAGTCTGTACGTACCAACTCCTGACCAGATTAGCCAGTCTTTAGCTACGTTCGTCCAAACATTCACTTTCACTATTCGTACGCCGACCGTCTCTGTCGGAACGTCGACTCTTGTCCGAAAATATCAGAACATTATTTGAAGGTTGTCAGTCGACCTGAACATTTCACGTTCTCGTCCGAACCACGACAATCCAATATGAATGCATGTACGGTCTGAATCCGACAGACATGTACTAATTCGACCAACCTGTCCGAAGATCATAGACTTGTTCAAATTTCACGGAATTGACTCATTTTTCACGTACGTTCGGATTCTCTTAATTCTTTCTTGACTTAAACCCAACTTTTGGTTATATGTCTTGACTACCTTACTATTCAACGCACAAACTTTCCTCGAACTAATCTAGAATCACTTGAATATCTGCGAGAGACATGTGTTACAACAAGTCTCATCTATCGTTAAACTTATAAACTATCATATATAGTTAGGTGAGATCAAACTTTAGATTTTTAAGCTATTAGCTGGGACATTTAAGATCAACGACTGCAATAAATCTTATACATCTTTTGTTATGTCTTTTTCTAGTAGTTTTATCAGTACAAACTTAAGGAAAACAAAGAATGTAATAGAATTGGTTGCACGAAAATATTTTTGTCAAATAACTGAATGTTATTTTCTTTTTACATTAAAAAAAGTCATATTTATCTTATGTAATATTGTTAAAAATTGGAAAATTAGAAAATTTAGCTAGAGATCAGTCTAATATGATATTGTTAAGATTTAGAAATTTAGTTATAGATAAAATTTTGGGTGAATCCAATTGTTGAAAGTGGTAGGAGCTGTCGTGATGCTGAGTTGAGGCAGATAGTGGTGAAATAATGGTGTCTGTCTGTGTTGGCGAAAGGCAACCACAGCTTTCCTTAATTTACATTCACCTCAAGGAACAGGCGATTAAGCCATTGTTGAAGAGAAACACCAAAATCGTTTCCAGACAGTTCTTAATCTTTATTAAAATGGATATATATCACAAAGAGTATCTGTTTGCTTATCTTCACAAAAGGACCATTTCAACAAAATCGAATCATACTTAATAATATCCTCATCAGCCTCTATTATTACACACATCAAACAGTTGCTGACAGTCTGGCTAATGATACATCCAATTTGATTTGGTTTCTTGCTGTAAATTATACCTACCAGCAAAATTCCAAGTACCAAAGATTCTTAAAATTACGAAACATTACAAGTTAATTAGTTGGATTCTGGGACACTTTTCTTAACGACACTCATCTTCTCGTAGTACCGGATAGAGAGGAGAGAAAGTGAGAGTTTGAGCTCGTCTTTACCGAATCTAGCACGCGGATTAGGGTTAGAGAGAGGCCAAAGGTAAAGCGAGTGAAGTCTTCGGAAACCACCAAGCGCTAAGACTACAGATCTCAGCTGGTTCTTACCACACCCGATGTTAGCCCAGTGACGCGTACAGATCAGCTCCCAAAGCCGCTCGTCTTGTGCCGTTTTGTGCCAGATCTTACTCACACAAGAAGACATCGCCAAGGTCCTTGCGTCTACGTGTTTCAACACCTCGTACACTAGATTCTCGTCTAAATTCGTGAATCCGGTATTTGATTGTTCGTCTACTTCCTCTGCGATCTTCATCTTCTTCTTTTGATCAACATCGCCGTCTGGAAGAGAGTTGATTGCACTGCGTTTCATTTGGATTTGATTGTGAAGATCAAAGTGGTTTGATTGAGAGGAGAGATGAAAAAAGAGAGTAATGAATTGAATTGAAGAAGATAGAGCGATTGGGTTTCTCTCAGACGCCTTCTCATTGAGTATTATCGAAGAAGACAAAGAAGCATACAATGCTTTCTCTTTTTTAAGTGACAACTTTGCCCCTCACAGCTGTTTTGGAGTTCCTCACAAACTTTTTTTTTCTTTCCCAAAAATGTCAATTTGTAATCTAATAATAATTTTAATGATTTGGCCGGTAAAACTTCCAGAATTTCAATAGAGATAATTTTAGAGATATTAGAAGAAAAAAATTTATTAAGATTTTCGAATGTACATAAAATATGAGATATGAATTCTAACTGTTACGTAACGTCATATACAGTAAAATGATGGGCTTCACACACATAAACCAGTAATTATACGTTATCAGTGAAGAGTCATTGATAACATTAACACTTTTATGCTGATTATTAAAACCATTTGATGAATTGGCTTCACAGATGTCAAACATATAACACTCCATCTTGGGTGTAAGAGAAGTGAATGTTTTGGTTCTGTCACTTTTGATGTATTATTCTTTTTCTTTGCAACAGATGCAACATTGTCAATTAGTTTTATATTAATTTGAACTCCATTGCATAATCAAATGTTTTAACTTATTGATACACACATTCTTTACTTGCTTCAAGTATAATAATTTCAACATCATTAAAAGATGTGGCTACAAGTGTCTATTTTTGAGAACTCCATGATATATAAGTCCTTCCAATAGTAAACACAAATCTTAATTATTTCGATCTTTAGGTGTATCTGATAAATATTTTGCATGTATAAAATCAATCATTTGGCCATTTAATTTTTTTAGAATAAAACAACCTTAAATCAGTAGTTCTTTGGAGATGGCCGGAAAACATGTTTGATTCTATTCTAATGTTTTCGTGTAGAGGACGAACTTAACCTAGTAAAAATTTTAAATGCAGATATATCAGGTCTTATGCAATTTGCAAGATACATAAAGGCTCTAATCGCACTTAGATACAATATTCCATGACCAACTATCTCTTTTGTATCCTCAACATGTCAATAAAGGTCACTTTCAATGTTTAGAGACCTAACAGCCAATGGAGTACTAAGAGGAGTTGTCTTGCCCATGTTAAACCATTTCAACACTCTCTTAGTATACGTGGATTGATGTGCAAATATACCCCTTTCGGAATACTATAATTGTAGGCCAAGATTTTACTTTGTTTGTCCGAGATCTTTCATCTCAAATTCTCCATTTAAATATTGCGTTGCCTTTTGTATTTCATCTTGATTTCCAATCATATTTAGATCATCAACATATGTTACAATTTTTACAAACGTGGTATTTGTTTTCTTGATAAAAACACATGGGTAAATAGGATTGTTTACATATCCTTATTTTATCAAATGCTCAGTAAGACGATGATACCACATTTGTCTAGATTGTTTCAATCCATATAATGATATTTACAATATTAATGCATAACTCTTTGGGGTTCAAATATCAATGCCTCTAGCATTTTGATTCCTTCTGAAATTCTCATACGGATATCAAGATGTAATGACTCATACAACTATGATGTTACGACATCCATGAGTCGCATCTCAATATTTTCATTGACAACTAAACACATCAAAAATCTGAATGTAATAGCATTCAAAACTAGGGAATATGTTTCCTTATAATCAATCTCGAGTCTTTGACAAAAATCATGAGCTACAAGTCGAGCTTTGTATCTTACAATTTAAAATTTTCTCATTTTTTTTCTAACAAAAACCCATTTGTTATTGATCAAGAATAATGAAAGGGAAAAGGAAAGAAGACAAGATAAAAGGAGAAGGAGACATGAATTAAGAAAGTCAACAATTGCTGGAAAAGTCAACGGTCGATGGTCATGGACTGTGGGAAGGCCATTGGGTCAAAAGGTATGTCCAGCGGGAAAGTTTTTCGTGTACCACAGTACGTGGTCAACGGTCGCTGGAAAGTCAACAGATGGATCATATACCGCGGGTAGTCCATGGGTTGAGATCAGGACGTACTGCGGGTCGAGGAAATAACATACCACAGATCGAGGAACTGACGTACAGTGGGTCGAGTAACTGATGTACCACAGATCGAGGAACAAATGTACTCAGGGTTAAGAAACACACATATTGAGGGTCAAGACACACACATACTGACGGTCAAGACATCATGTATTGTGGATCAAGACAACACATACCAAGGTCCGAGGAAAACCTTACCGCGGGATGACAAAATCTTCCCGAGATCCAAGTCAACGCCAGAAAGGAAAAGTCAACGATCCAAGATTTTGTAAATTCCCTCAGGATTCGAAGGCTGCGATTGAAGACAAGTATCTTGGTCAACTTGGTGGTCCCCCACTAAGCCTCAGTCCAACCGTAGAAGCCTAGAAGACCGTTGGAGCCTTAAAGCAATATGTGACTCTTTTTTCTCTTGGATTGATGTAAAGACAAGTCACTGCCAAGACTTGTGAATCCGAGAGATTTTGTCTTTTAATCCAAAAGCTTGTCGGCTAAACCTAGCCCTCATTCTCGTTGTCTCGCCTATTTAAAGGCATTGTAAGTTGTAAAGAACAACCAATCTTAAGGAATTTCTTTTTACACTAATTTCTCCTCAATAATCTTCTTAATCTCATAAATGTTTTTTGCAAATCTTACATGGTATCAGAGCATTTTGATCCAAAATCTTATTCATAATCTCTTAGTTTATGTTGACTCGAATCTCTCTCATTCAATTTATGGATAACTTGAAATCTCTTTACATATCAGTGGTCTTAAAAGGACCAAATTACTTGCTATTGGCAAGAACTACAAAGTAAGTCTTGCGCAGCCATGGACTATGGAGTCATACTGAAGGACCAAACTTCAACCCACCTCAAGCTGTGTTAAGAGGAAAAGACAAAGAAGGAAGATCGGGAACGGTGGTAGAATCCAATGAATATTGGTCTCAAGATGACCAAACCGTTCTCGTTCTCATACAAAACTCTCTAGATCTGGCGATTCATGAGGCACATTCCTATTGTAAGACTTCAAAGGAGTTATGGGAAAACTTTATCAAAGTCTACGGAAAAATCTCAAATGCAACTAGGGTCTTTGAGATTCAAAAGTCCCTTATCTCTCAAGAAGGGCTTGAACTCACCAAACACTTCGAGAAATGGAGAAGTCTTTGGGATGAGTTGGAAATTTTAAGACCAACTATGGTGGACCCAAAGATGATTGGTGAAAGGAGAGAGCAAGATAAGGTGTTCAACTTGCTTCTTACCCTTAACTCAACCTACTCAGATCTCATTTAGCACATGCTAAGATCAGACAAGCTCCCAACACTTGATGAAGTGAGTAGTCACATTCATAATGAACAAGGATCTCTCGACTTGTTTGGAGGAATGAGTATTCTCCTCATGGAAAGTAGGGTGAGCTATAAGAATGAAGACAAGAAAGGCTCTTGTGTGTGACCATTGCAAGAAAAGGGATCACATCAAGGTCAAGTGTTGGCTCCTCCATCCTCATCTAAAGTCGGAAACATTTAAAGAAACGTCAAGGGCATATGTCTCTCAAGAAACTATGGTGGAACAAAAAGCTCAGAGCACATTCGGTCGTGAACTAGGAGAGGCATCTCATGCTCACAAGCAAGAAGGTGTTCTCAAACAATCTGACATTGAGGTACTCCTTAAGGACTTTGGTATCACAATTCTATCCCACAAATCTACAGACTCCTTTATTGTAGATTTTGGTGCATCTTATCATATGATATGTAATCCGAAATTGATAAATAATGTGAAACTAACTATAGGAAATGCGATAATAGCAAATGGATCTAAAATGCCGGTTAAAGGAAATGGAACCTTGGAATTATTTGAGAAAAATACCAAAGCTTTTCTTATACCGGAATTTGCATCAAATTTTTTATCCGTAAAAAGAATTGTTTGTGATCTCGATTGTTATGTTATTTTGGCACTAACAATGTCAAAATTCAGAATGTTAAGACCAGGAATATCATTGGTGAATGCATAGTCAAATATGGACTATATGTTCTTGAAGATACCAAGTTTATCTCTAATATTTTGCATGCTTTACATTCAGTTTGTAGCTTGAATAGTGTAGTTTGTCATGTTAGATTGGGTCATCCCCATACTAGGCCCCTTGAACTTATGTTGTCAAGTATGTCTTTTGATAATCATAGTTGTGAGGCTTGTATCCAAGGAAAACATTGTCGAACCGTGTTTCCCAAGTCCTCAAAACTTTATGAAAATTCTTTGATCTTATTCATTAGGATGTATGGACATCACCATTATTATCTAGAGAAAAGGCTAAGTATTTTGTCAGCTTTATTGATGAAAAATCAAAATACATTTGGATTACTATTCTCCAATCAAAAGAATAAGGTTTTAGCGCCTTTAAAAACTTTGAAATCATATATTACTAATCAATTCAATGCCAAAATGAAGGTACTAGGAACCAATAATGGGGGAGAGTACATGAGTCATTCCTTCCAAGAACGTCTTACCACACAAGGAATACTCCATCAAACTAGCTATCCTATACACCAAAACAAAATGGAATGGCCGAACGGAAAAATATACATTTGATGGAAGTAGCTCACTCAATGATGTTCCATAGGAGTGTTCCAAAGAGCTATTGGGGAAATGCAGTTAATATAGCATGCTATCTCATCAATCGGATACCTACCAAAATCCTTCAAGACAAATCTCTATTTGAGGTACTTAATAATTCCAAACCATCCATTGATCACTTACGAGTTTTTGGTTGTGTGTATTATGCATTAGTACGCGGAGAATTGAGGAATAAATTGGAAGCGAAAATCAAAAGATGTGTGTTTTGGGTTACTTAACTACACAAAAGGGTTATAAGTGCTATAGCCCCAAGGAAAAACGGATATGTGTTTCTCGGGACGTCAAGTTTATGGAAGAAAAGGTTACTTTGATGAAAAAGATTGGAACAACTTAAAAGATCCCTCTACATCATCAACCGATAGAGCTACTAACCTAAGGATTCTATTTGATCATATCGCCATCAATCGACAAAATGATCAAGGATCAAGACAAGAAAATGGTTTAAACCCGAAAGAGGATGTTGGCAATCTACAAGAAGGAGAATCAAATTGTTTGGGTTACATAAATCAATAAGTTCAAGAAGAAACTACTCAACAAGAGGAAACAACTAATCCTCATGAAGAGGATAATATAGAGGAAATATCCTAGGCACCACCTCTCCGAAGGTGTACTCGGATTCGTAAGGATCCATCAAATTGGATGAATATGAGAACACACTACAACAATAAAGCTGTGGCACATCCCATTCAAGAAGTGTGTTCTCTTGAGCTTTTGCCACCGAATCATGCAGCATTTCTTGGAAAAATGGAAGCCAACTTCATTCCTCAAAGCTATGAGGAGGCCAAGGATATCAAAGTATGGCGTGATGCGGTAAAAGATGAAGTAGATGCAATGGAACACAATCACACTTTGGATGAAACTGATTTGCCTCCGGGAAAAAAAATGTGAGCTCAAGGTGGGTGTTCACCATCAAATACTATAGTGATGGGACGATTGAAAGACACAAGGTTTGGTTGGTTGCAAGAGGATTCACTCAAAGTTACAGATTGGACTACACAAACACATTCACACTCGTGGCCAAGCTAAATACAACAAAAGTTGTTCTTTCTCTTGCAACTAACTTGGATTGGTAGTTGTGGCAGATGGACGTCAAAAATGATTTTCTTCAAGGGGAGCTCGAGGAAGAAGTTTACATGAAACCACCTCCTGGACTAGAAGGTACAATCAATCCCGGAAAGGTTTTATGACTTCGCAAGGCAATTTATGGGCTTAAACAATCCCCTAGGGCGTGGTACCATAAGCTAAGTACCACACTTAAGTTTCATGGATTCAAGAAATCTGAGGCCAACCACACACTTTTCACAACTCATGGCTTGGAAGGCATCATGGTGGTTCTTATATATGTCTATGATCTTATCATTACCGATGATGATAAGAAAGGTATCAAATCCACTAAATCCTTCCTTAAATCGGCATTTGATATCAAATATCTTGGTGAACTCAAGTACTTTCTTGGGATAGAAGTTTGTCGTTCTCCGGAATGACTTTTTCTTTTCCAACAGAAGTACACACTTGACCTTTTTAATGTGACATGCAAATTAGGTTCTAAATCTGCCGCAAAACCTCTTGAAGATGGCTACAAGGTCGCTCGAAAGGGGGAGAAAGATGACACTCCATATAAGGATGCATCACAATATAGACGACTTGTCAGTAAGTTGATCTATTTAACTACAATAAGACCATATATTTGTTTTTTCCGTGAATCACATATCACAACATATGAAGGAGCATATGGTACATCATTGGAGTTTAATAGAAAGGATCCTTAGATATCTCAAAGGAAGCCCCGACCGTGGTATTTGGATGAACAAGAATGGAAGTACCGAGATTGTGGGATATAGTGATGTGGATTGGGCTGGGGATCGGAATGACAGCAAGTCTACAACCGGCTATTGCACATTCGTTGGAGGAAATTTGGTAACATAGAATACCATGAAGCAAAAAATGGTCTCATGTTCTAGTGCGGAGGTGGAATACCGAGCAATGCGAAAGCTCACAAGTGAGTTGACATGGTTAAAAGCCTTGCTTAAGGACTTTGGAATTGAGCAATATCATCCGATCATTATGCATTGTGACAATCAAGCCGCAATCCATATAGCGTTTAACTCCATCTTTCATGAAAGAACCAAGCACATAGTGATGGACTGCCATAAGGTTCGTGAAAAGATAGAAGATGGAACACAACTTCCATGCTTTACTAGAAGTGAGGATCAACTAGCAAACATCTTCACTAAGGCTGCGAGTCTCAATGTCTGTAATCACATCTACAACAAGCTTGGACTCATGGATCATACTCGGCCTTGATCAAAGGTCCCCTTTCCCGAGAAACACACACTATTTTTCGCCTGGTTAAGTTTTATCCCATGAGGTTTTCTTTCCAAGATTTTTAATGAGGTGTAGCTCTCGGGTCTTCTAAGCTTAGCCAACATGCCCATTTATAGTTAAGTTTGAGGGGGAGTATTGATCAAGAATAATAAAGGAAAAAGGAAAGAAGACACGATAAAAGGGAAAGGAGACATGAATTAAGAAAATCAACGGTTGGCGGTCATGGACCGCAATACGTGGTCAACGATCGCTAGAAAGTCAATGGATGGATCGTATACAGCGGGTAGTCCATGGGTCGAGATCAGGATGTATCGCGGGTCAAGGAAAGGACGTATCGCGGATCGAGGAACAGATGTATCGCGAGTTGAGGAACTGACGTACAACGGATCGAGGAACTGATGTACCACAGGTCTAGGAACTGATGTACCTTGGGTCAAGAAACGCACATATTGGGGGTCAACACGCGCACGTACTACGGTCGAGACAACACGTATCAAGGTCCGAGGAAAACCTTACCGCGGTACGAGGAAATCTTCCCGAGGTCCGAGTCAATGCTAGACGAGAAAAGTCAACACTCTGGGATTTTGTTAATTCCCTCATGATTCGAAGGCTGTGATTGAAGACAAGTATCTTGGTCAACTTGGTGGTTCTCCACTAAGCCTAAATTCGAACGTTGAAGCCAAGAAGACCGTTGGAGCCTTAAAGCAACATGTGACTCTCTTTTCTCTCGGATCGATGAAAGGACATGTCACTATCGAGACTTGTGAATCCGAGAGATTTTGTCTTATACCCCAAAAGCTTGTCAGCTAAACCTAGCCCCCATTCTCTTTGTCTCCCCTATTTAAAGGCATTGTAAGTTTTAAAGAACAATCAATTTTAAGGAAAAGAATTTTTACACAAATCTTTCTTCAATAATCTTCTTAATCTCATAAATGTTTCTACAAATCTTACACTTATATCCGACCAATTTCAATTCTTTATGTGTGACCACCATATGTCCAAATACATCTCCTTTGTTAAGCGAATCAAGCTTGACTTGTAACGCATCTTTCCATTTGATCCAGTCATGTCTTTTCACATTCAAATACAGAGGTTGGCTCTGAATCCTCATTTTCTTCATTAATATCCTTTGCCACAAGATATGAGAACATTCATCAGCTATTTCATTTTGATTCCATATATTTTCAGAATGGATGTAGCTGATAGAAAGCTTATGATTTCTATAGTTCTTGATGCTCGATGTCATCATCTGACCCTTGATTCATTTCTTCCAAAATGCTTTATGCAATTTTGGGTATATTATGCTTTTCAAATTCTTTTTGTTTTCTTGGATTTTTATCTTTAGAACTCACAGGTTTACCACACTTCAAGCAAGTTTTAGACTTTTGTGTATCATCTGCTATTCCACGTTCTTGTGATATTTTAATAGCAATAGAATTCTCACGATATTTGAATTGTGACACTAGCCTTAATATAGCGGAATTATACTCGTGCACTTTCTCAAAATCATGAAATTTCAGGTTATTCCATTTTTTTAGGCATGAGGCAAAGTTATTTATCTTTGGTTGTCAAACCATCCTTTCAAAATTTGTCAAAGCTCTGATGAGTATTTTATGTGCGAATAGTCATGCATCACATTTTTATGTTTTTCAGAGGAAAACTATCGCTTCCACCTGATCTTTTATGGCTAAGATTTTTTCTTTTTTTGTTGTATCTGATAATTCATGATATTTAAAATAAAGTTCAAGTGGTCCATAGAATATAATTTACGCTAGTAATTTTGAGAGTTGGAAATCTGCGCTTTTAAATGTTTGCTATTTATTTTTTTAATTTAAAATATAAAAATAACATTTAGAATAATTATATTAGCATGGACAATAAATTGATATAGTCATCCATATTTGAAATGGCCAGTATAACATCATATAATTTAAATTTGAATATGCCTGGTGGCCAAGTCACCTTATATGTATTAAATTTCGTATCGATTAAAATTTTAAAATTTTACAAATCACTGTATATTATCAATGAAGAGTCATTAATAACATTGACACCATGATGATGATTATTGAAACGATTTGATGAACTGGTTTGACAGATGTCAAACGTATAACAAAATTTATTTTCTTGGGTCAAATTAATCTTTACTCCTAACACAATATTAATCATTATTTTAGATTTTATTGGGCGCAAAATTGTTGCTCGGTAATTTTTGAGAACCAAATCCGATAGATATATGGGTTTGTATTTAGAGATTAATCTGAAAAACGGATATTAAATCAAACAGATACAAATAATAAATTTTTATATATATTAGATACAAATATAAATACAAATAATATAAAAAATTTAAATCACATATCTGATTTTTATTTTTTTTTGTCAACTAATTTAATGACTTTTAAATTCACTTCTACTACTGCAGGTAGGGGATTCGATCTCTGCTGCCTTAAAACTTTGTAAAATGACTATACCATTGGACCACCTGTCCTCGGCATCTGATCTTTATTTAAATCCATTAGTTTTTTGTAACATAAACCCATTAAAAATTAAAACATAGTTTTCTTTTTACTTGTAATAAATTATGCTTCCATCATAACACTTACTGCGAAAAATCTTTCATATGAAAAAAAAACATGTTCATCTAAACCTAAGCTTAAACATGTTCATCTAAACATGTAAATTTATTTTTTGGATCTAGATATAGAGTTAGATTAGAGTTGATTTTAGTCTATAAATATATATTAAAAATTGAAATATGCTCCTAACACCATATAATCATTGTTTTAAATTTTGTTAGGGCGCTAATCTAACAATAAATTTGGGTATGATACAAAACTATTTTATCAAAAATTATACAAAATTATTTAAGGACTTTAAGATGTTTATCTTAATTTAGTATATATATATATATTGAAACATTTGTTTTGAAGTACATATATATTTCTATTTGGTCTAGTAGTTTTAGCATTATAAGCAACTGCAGTCTTGCATGTTCGAATTTCTTAGGATATCTCGACTAGTGCTTTTATATTAAGGTTCACCTCAATTTCTTCATTCAAGAAATAATATTCCAAATATATTTCTTTACTTTTTATATATATTTTATTTCAAAAACATATATTTTGGAAAACATTTTTTTTTTTTACCATTAAGTACTCCACATCAAAAACTTTGACAAAAGGCATTTATACCAACAATTAAAAGGACAGAATCACATGGGAAGTTAACGCTATAGCTATAGTAAGATCTAGTCCCACAACTTTACACCTCCTTTTTGCATATGACAATCTTTTATTCTGTAAAGCAAACAAGAAAGAATGATATACTATATTAGAAGTATTGAAGGAATGTGGAAAACAGTCTCAAGGCAACAAATAAACTTCACCAAATCGTCCACTCTCTCTC